>CM029375.1:27961329-28006329 GCA_017165825.1 Hepsetus odoe
GAATGACAGGAAATGAGCGCCTGAGGAGAAGAACAACACAGAACAGATACGATAAAGAAAAACAGATGCAGACTGACAGCTCTCCTTTATGTGTGTGTGTGTGTGTGTGTGTGTGTGTGCTCACCTTAGAGATTTCTCCTTCATGTCCTTCAAGTTTACACACACACTCGTATGTCTCTGCGTTAAACACCCTAGATGTACCTAACACACACACACACACACACACACACACACACACACACACACACACACACAACAGCAGGGAGGAGAGGAAAGACAAGAAAATGTCAGTGGAGGAGAAATGGCAGAGGGGACTGTGATGGAAAGGACGGTGGTGTCCAAAAGAAGGAGATGGATGGTGGAGGAAAAGAGAAAAGAACTGAGAGAGATGACAGTGGTGATGATGATGATGATGATGATGATGATGATAATTTTAATGGTGGTGATGATGATGATGATGATTTTAATGGTGGTGATGATGATGATGATGATCATTTTAATGGTGGTGATGATGATGATGATGATGATGAAGGAGGTGATGTGGGAGAGGCTGATCTCACCATCTGCTGACGCTGTAGCAACCAGTTGACCGGTGTAGTTAAAACAAACATCCAGCACTTCATCATCGTGACCAGTCAGAGTAGCCAAACACTGACCACCATCAGCACTCCATACCTACACACACACACACACACACACACACACACACACACAGGAAATCAGAGACTGAAATGCCCACACACATAACTCCCCCTCGCTGTTCAGCCAGTCTATTAAATGTTCCGGAGGAACAGAACACAGAAGGAACCCTCATCAGGAGTGAAGCACTGAGGTGAAGAGCTTTGTTTCAGTTTGTTCTCCTCTGAGGAACATCACTGTCTGCACCATAATTAAGATCATGAGTCACTGAAGACCATCAGAGAGCAAAGAGAGTTCCAGAGAACCAGAGAGTTTCTACTGCAGCACAACTTCCTTTCTGCTGGTGATATTACAGAAACAGCTGATCAGAGAGAGGAGTGTGTGTGTGTGTGTGTGTGTGTGTGTGTGTGTGTGTGTGTGTGTGTGTGTGTGTGTTACAGACCTTGCAGGTTTTGTCCATGGAGGCTGTGACGATAAGGGATGAGTCCCAGTTGAAGCTCACACTGCTGATCTCTCCTCTGTGGCCCATCAGAGTGTGCACTCGGCTTCACACACACACACACACACAGAGTTTATAATTACTAACAAGGTATAAAACACATTCTCCAGAACTCTGACCACAGAACCTCCATCAGCTTTATTCTTTAAATCTAACTTTACTGTCCGAGCTTTATTGATCTACTTTTACATCTGTAACGTTATTGATCTGATATTATTGATGATCAGTGACTGAGGGTGAATCACACACCTGCCTGAAGGAACGTCCCAAACACTGACTGTGTGATCAAACGAACCTGTGACCAAACGATTCCCCACCGTGTTAAAGGACAGAGAGATAATCTCAGCAGAGTGACCCTGAGAACGAGAGAGAGAGAGTGATAGAACAGAGAGAACAGAGAAAGAGAGACAGAGAGAGAACAGAGTGATAGAACAGAGAGAGACAGAGAGAACAGAGAGAGACAGAGTGATAGAACAGAGAGAAGAAAGAGAGACAGAGAGAGACAGAGTGATAGAACAGAGAGAGAAAGAGAGAACAGAGACAGAGTGATAGAACAGAGAGAGACAGAGAGAGACAGAGAGAGACAGAGTGATAGAACAGAGAGAAGAACAGAGAACAGAGTGATAGAACAGAGAGGGCAGAGAGAGCAGAGAGACAGAGTGATAGAACAGAGACAGAAGAGAGACAGAGAGAGAGACAGAGTGATAGAACAGAGAGACAGAGAACAGAGAGAGACAGAGTGATAGAACAGAGAGAGACAGAAAGAACAGAGAAAGAGAGACAGAGAGAGAGAGACAGAGTGATAGAACAGAGAGAGACAGAAAGAACAGAGAGAGACAGAGAGAGAGAGACAGAGTGATAGAACAGACAGAAAGAACAGAAAGAGAGAGAACGAGAGACAGAGAGACAGAGAGAGACAGATAGAGACAGAGAAACAGAGAAAGACAGAGAGAAAGAGAGAGAGATAGCGAGAGACAGAGAGAGAGAAAATTAAAGTCATTATTCTTCAGCTGAACTATTAACAGGGAGGAAGTTTTTTCACTGCAAAAAAGAAAAATGGAAAATATGTAAATTTCCTCTGAATCATCTCACTTTGAAAACTAATTCATAATTTACATTCACTGAAGAATAACTGCAGTTAAACACACACACACACACACACACTCTCTCTCTCTCTCTCTCTCTCTCTCTCTCTCTCTCTCTCTCTCTCCATCAGTGCAGTACTACTGCAATGAAAAAGAAAACCAACTTTAATAGCATGCAATCTACTCCTCATCATCTACTCCCCCTCATCATCTACTCCTCTTCATCATCTACTCCTCTTCACCATCTACTCCTCCTCATCATCTACTCCTCTTCACCATCTACTCCTCTTCACCATCTACTCAGCCTCATCATCCCTCTACACCATCTACTCCTCACCATCCTCCTCTTCACCATCTATCTCTTCACCATCTCCTCCTCATCATCTACTCCCCTCTTCTATCTACTCCTCTTACCCATCTCCTCCTCATCATCTCTCCTCTTCACCATCTACTCCTCTACACCATCTCTCCTCACCATCACTCCTCTTCATCATCTCCTCTTCACCATCTACTCCTCTTCATCTACTCCTCACCATCCACTCCTCTTCACCATCTACTCCTCTTCACCATCTACTCCTCCTCATCATCTACTCCTCTTCACCATCTACTCCTCTTCACCATCTACTCCTCCTCATCATCTACTCCTCTTCACCATCTACTCCTCTTCACCATCTACTCCTCCTCATCATCTACTCCTCTTCACCATCTACTCCTCTTCACCATCTACTCCTCCTCATCATCTACTCCTCTTCACCATCTACTCCTCTTCACCATCTACTCCTCCTCATCATCTACTCCTCTTCACCATCTACTCCTCCTCACCATCTACTCCTCTTCACCATCTACTCCTCTTCACCATCTACTCCTCATCATCTCCTCTTCACATGCTCTCTTCACCATCCTCCTCTTCACCATCCACTCCTCTTCACCATCTACTCCTCCTCACCATCTACTCCTCATCATCTACTCCTCCTCACCATCCACTCCTCCTCACCATCTACTCCTCATCATCTACTCCTCTCACCATCTACTCCCTCATCATCTACTCCTCTTCACCATCTACTCCTCCTCACCATCTACTCCTCATCATCTACTCCTCACCATCTACTCCTCTTCACCATCTACTCACCATCCACTCCTCTTCACCATCTACTCCTCTTCACCATCTACTCCTCACCATCACTCCCTCTTCACCATCTACTCCTCTTCACCATCTACTCCTCTTCACCATCTACTCCTCACCATCTACTCCTCACCATCTACTCCTCTTCACCATCTACTCCCTCTTCACCATCTACTCACCTCATCATCCCTCTACACCATCTACTCTCACCATCCACTCCTCTTCACCATCTACTCCTCCACACCATCTACTCCTCTTCACCATCTACTCCTCCTCACCATCTACTCCTCTACACCATCTACTCCTCCTCACCATCTACTCCTCTTCACCATCTACTCCTCTTCACCATCTACTCCTCCTCAGCATCTACTCCTCACCATCTACTCCCTCTTCACCATCTACTCCTCCACACCATCTGCTCTTCACCATCTACTCCTCACCATCTACTCCTCCTCATCTACTCCTCTTCACCATCTAATCCTCCACACCATCTACTTCTCTACACCATCTACTGCTCCACACCATTTACTCCTCTTCACCTTCTACTCCTCATAATCTACTCCTCTTCACCATCTACTCCTCATCATCTACTCCTCTTCACCATCTCACTCCTCACCATCCTGCTCCTCTTCACCATCTACTCCTCTACTGCATCTACTCCTGGAGCACCATGTATAATGGTGTGTGTGTGTGTGTGTGTGTGTGTGTGTGGGAGGGAGAGAGGAGAGGAGGAGGGAGAGAGAGGAGAGAGGGAGGAGGAGAGAGAGAGAGAGAGAGAGAGAGAGAGAGAGAGAAGAGGAGAGGAGGAGAGAGAGAGAGGAGGAGAGAGGAGAGAGAGAGGAGGAGAAGAGAGAGAGAGAGAGAGAGAGGAGGAGAGAGAAGAGAGAGGAGGAGAGAGAGACAGGAGACAAGAGAGAGGGAGAGAGGAGGAAGGGAGGGAGAGAAGAGAGAGAGAGGAGGAGGAGGAGAGAGAGAGAGAGAGGGAGGAGAGAGAGGGAGAGAGGAGGAGAGAGAGAGAGAGACAGAGACAGGAGAGAGGAGAGGGAGGAGAGAGAGAGAGAGAGGAGGAGGAGAGAGAGAGAGAGAGAGAGGGAGGAGAGGAGGAAGAGGAGGGGAGGAGAGAGAGAGAGGAGAGAGACAAGAGACAGAGAGAGAGAGAGAGAGAGAGAGAGAGAGCGATAGAAACAGAGAGAGAAGCAGGAGCAAAAACTCACTATAAGGGTAGCGACCTCCTCACCGCTCTCCACATCCCATAATTTAGCTGTTGTGTCCATGCTGCCCGTAGCAACTAGCGTACTCTGAGGATTAAAGGCCAGGCACACCTGATGCATCCGCACACACACACACAAAAACACACACACACACACACATCTTCACATTTTCATTCCAGTGAAAGGATGATAGTCTAAACGCACAGCCCTCATCCAAAGTACAGAACAGTCAGTCCGTCTGTTTCCACACTGAAGACATTTTGTTTCTAAAAAGATTAAAAGATTTATAAAAGATCAGACTTTCAGCTTTTATTTTCTGTAGATCTGTCACATCACACAAAACACAACACCTTTGTGTGGAATGGAAAGGCTGTTGGACCGGATGATATACCAGTGGAAGCATGGAGATGTTTAGGGGAGATGGCAGTTGAGTTTCTGACCAGATTGTTTAACACAATCTTGGAAAGTGGGAGGAGCCTGAGGAGTGGAGACAGAAGTGTACTGGTACCGATCTTCAAGAATAAGGGTGATGCACAGAGCTGTAGTAACTATAGAGGGATAAAGCTGATCAGCCACAGCATGAAGTTCTGGGAAAGAGTCGTGTAAGCAGGTTAAGAAAAGAGGTGAGGATCAGTGAACAGCAGTGTGGTTTCATGCTGAGAAAGTGCACCACAGATGCAATGTTTGCTCTGAGGGTGTTGATGGAGAAGTACAGAGAAGGTCAGAAGGAGCTGCATTGTGCCTTTGTGGATTTGGAGAAAGCATATGACAGGGTGCCTAGAGAGGAGTTGTGGTTTTGTATGAGGAAGTCTGGTGTTACAGAGAAGTATGTGAGTAGTTCAGGATATGTATGATGGCAGTGTAACAGTAGTGAGATCTGCAGTGGGAGTGATGGATGCATTAAGGTAGAGGTTGGATTACATCAAGGATGTACATGAGTGTGAATGAAAGGGAGGAGGAAAGTGGTGTACTTAGGATGCAGAAGTCGAGGTTACAAAGGTGGAGGAGTTTAAATACTTATGATCAACAGATCAAAGTAGCGGCGAGTGTGGAAGAGAGGAGAAAGAAGGAGTGCAGGCAGGTTGGAATGGGTGGAGAAGAGTGGCTGGAGTGATTTGTGACAGGCATGTTCCAGCTAGAGTAAAAGCGAAGGTTTACAGGACAGTAGTGAGACCAGCTATGTTGTACGGGTTGGAGACGGTGATGAAAAGGCAGGAGGCGGAGCTGGAGGTGTCAGAAGGTTAAGATGCTGAGATGTTAAGGATTGGGTGTGAGGGGATGGACAGGATTAGAAATGAGTATATTAAGAGGACAGATCAGGTTAGGCGTCTTGGAGACAAGGATTAGAAGCAAGGATTGCGTTGGTTTGGACATGTGCAGAGGAGGAGCGAGGAGTATATCGGGAGGATGTTGAAGATGGAGCTGCCAGGAAAGAGGAAGAGGAAAGAACAAAGAGGAGGATTATGGACGTGGAGAGAGAGGACATGCAGGTGGTCAGTTTGAAGGTGGAAGATGCAAAAGACAGGAAGAAATATAAACGTAATATATAATTATACAGCACTGTGTAAAAGTTTTAGTCAGGTGTGTAAAACACTGTAAACAGAACGCTTTCAGAAATGGAAGTGTTGATCATTTATTCTCATCAATCAACAAAATGCAGTGAATGAACAAAAGAAAATCTAAATCAGATCAATATTCGGTGTGACCACCCTTCACCTTCAAAACAGCATCAGTTCTTCTAGGTACACTCACACAGTTTCTGAAGGAACTCGGCCGGTCGGTCGTTCCAAACATGACTGTGTTTCTCCTCAATATTGGCGTTGATGATCACGGTGCGGTTTGGTAAAACTGGTTGATCGGCGCGACTATAATCTGCGAATCCTGACTGTGAGTGTTCCTGAAGAACTGATGCTGCTCTGAAGGCAAAGGTAGTAACGCAGATGTTGATCGTTGATTCTTACTTTTGTTCCTCCTTTTATTTTGTAAATTGATCAAAATAAACAATCAATATTTCTGAAAGCGTTCTGTTTACAGCATTTTTCACACCTGCCTAAAACTTTTGCACATTACTGTATGTATAATTGACTTATAATTGATTAGTTATAATAATAAATTCTATTTTAGTATTCTATTAATAATGATCTTATTGTCTGCTGTAGGCGCTGTGAATGCCGCAGTACAGCGGGAGATTACTGACCTCTAAAACAGCAGAAATATCAGGAGTGGTGTGAAGGGGTGAATGAATCTGGTGTGAAGGGGTGAATGAATAAAAGAGTGAAAGTGTAATATGAAAGGATTACTGTTCCGTACGATTTCTGCAGTGTGTCCTCGAAAGGTGTAGAAACACTTTCCTGTTTCAGTGCTCCATAACCTACAGGTCTTATAGGAACCTGTACGGCTATTTATCCCTGAGAGAGAGAGAGAGAGAGAGAGAGAGAGAGAGAGAGAGAGGGGAGAGAGAGAGAGACAGAGAGAGAGAGAGAGAGACAGAGAGAGAGAGAGAGACAGAGAGAGAGAGAGGGAGAGACAGACAGACAGAGAGAGAGACAGAGAGAGAGACAGAGAGAGAGAGAGAGAGAGAGAGGGAGAGAGAGAGAGAGACAGAGAGAGAGAGAGAGAGAGAGGGCCAGAGAGAGAGAGAGAGAGAGAGAGAGAGACAGAGAGAGAGAGGAGACAGAGAGAGAGAGAGAGAGAGGAGAGACAGACAGACAGAGAGAGAGAGAGACAGAGAGAGAGAGAGGACAGACAGATGAAGAGAGAGAGAGAGGAGAGAGAGAGAGAGAGAGAGGGGAGAGAGACCCAGAGAGAGAGAGAGAGAGAGACAGAGAGAGAGAGAGACAGAGAGAGAGAGGAGAGACAGACAGACAGAGAGAGAGAGGGGCAGAGAGAGAGAGAGGAGAAACAGACAGACAGAGACAGAGAGAGAGAGAGAGAGAGAGGAGAGAGAGAGAGAGAGAGAGAGAGAGAGAGAGAGAGAGAGAACAGAGAGAGGGAGAGAGAGGAGAGAGAGAGAGAGAGAGAGAGAGGGTGTTATGACTCCACAGTGACAGGCTCTCACCATAAATTCTGCAGCTGTCCAAACCTGAACGCATGTTTGTGTGTGTGTGGTCTGAGTGTGTGTGTGTGTGTGAGTGTGAGAGTGTGTGTGTGTGTGAGTGAGTGTGAGTGGTGTGAGTGTGTGTGTATGTGTGTGTGTGTGTGTGTGTGTGTGAGTGGAGTGTGAGAGTGTGTGTGGTGAGTGTGAGAGTGTGTGTGTGTGTATGTGTGTGAGTGTGTGTGAGTGTGTGTGTGAGTGTGAGTAGTGAGTGTGTGAGTAGTGTGAGTGTGTGTCATGTATGTGTGCAGGTGTGAGTGAAGTGTGAGAGTGTGTGTGTGTGTATGTGTGTGAGTGTGTGTGATCAGCCGTAGGGGTTGTTAAACGCAATGGCGTAAACGACGTTTCTGTGTCCCTCCAGCGTCTGCACCTCCACTCCTGATGTCGTGTCCCATATTTTACAGGTCCTGTCGTAGCTCCCAGTTATAAAACTGTGGACAGACAGAGGGGGACGGAGAGAGGGATGAGAGGAGGAGAGGAAGAGGAGTGCTGGGGGAGGATGTGAGTGCTTCAGATAAACTCACCTCGACCTGATTTGTGGCAACGTTCGTCAGCGGCAGGATATGGGCCTGGAGCACCTTCGAACAGACAGATGGACAGACAGGCGGATGGATGGAGCGGACAGGCCCGGATAAAGGAAGTGTGAGACAGAAACTTCTTTATGCAGTGTGTTTAACTGCATTAATTCATCCCACATCTATAAACCTGACAGCGTGAATTACCATACAGTCAGCAGTGTTCATCACCAGTACCTCACTGATACAATCAGACCCTCACAGCAATGTTCATCATCAGTACCTCACTGATACAATCAGACCCTCACAGCAATGTTCATCATCGGTACCTCACTGATACAATCAGACCCTCACAGCAATGTTCATCATCAGGGTCTGAGTTGTATCAATGGCTCACTGATGCTGAGCATCACTTTAACAGCTGCTGCCACCTGCTGGCTGGAATTTAGTTTAATATCACATTAATCTCAACATCCTACACTTTCAGTCTTTATGCTTACACCCAGTCACTCCTCTACACTGCTTATAGAAGGGCAAGTGTGCGTGGGCAAGATCATAAAATATATCGTTCATTACTGAAGATTAATAATTATAGAATATTATAATGATCTGTTTGACACATTTCTATCAATATTACGGGTCAGATCAAAACACGTGCCAGTTTCACTAATGGATGCTCAGGTGCGGTCTGGAATGGTCAGATGTGGTCAGGAGCAGTCAGGTGTTGTTAAGTGCAGTTAGGTACAGCTAGGTAGAGTGTGGTCCGGTGCAGTGGGTTTCAGTAGATGCTGTCAGGTTTGGTTAAGTGTAATCAGGTGCGGTCAGGTGTGGTCCGGTGCAGTCAGGTGCGGTGCGGTCAGGTGTGGTCCGGTGCGGTCCGGTGCGGTGGGTTTCAGTAGATGCTGTCAGGTTTGGTTAAGTGTAATCAGGTGCGGTCAGGTGTGGTCGGTGCAGTCAGGTGGGTCTTGATCGGTCGCGGTCCGGTGTGGTCCGGTGCGGTCAGGTGTGGTCCGGTGCAGTGGGTTTCAGTAGATGCTGTCAGGTTTGGTTAAGTGTAATCAGGTGCGGTCAGGTGGTCCGATGCGGTCAGGTCTTGGTCGCGGTCGGGAGTGTGGTCGGTGCGGTCGGTCTGGTGAGTTTCGAAAGTAAGATGCTGTCAGGTTTGGTTAAGTGTAATCAGGTGCGGTCAGGTGTGGTCCGGTGCAGTCAGGTGCGGTGCGGTCCGGTGCGGTCCGGTGTGGTCCGGTGCGGTCAGGTATGGTCGATGCAGTGGGTTTCAGTAGATGCTGTCGGGATTTGGTTAAGTGTAATCAGGTGCGGTCCAGGTGTGGTCGGTGCGGTCAGGTGCCGGTGCGGTCAGGTGGTCGGTCTGCGGTCCGGTGCGGTGGAGTTTCAGTAGATGCTGTCAGGATTTGGTTAAGTGTAATCAGAGTGCGGTCAGGTGTGGTCCGGTGCGGTCAGGTGCGGTGCGGTCAGGTGTGGTCCGGTGCGGTCCGGTGCGGTGGGTTTCAGTAGATGCTGTCAGGTTTGGTTAAGTGTAATCAGGTGCGGTCAGGTGTGGTCCGGTGCAGTCAGGTGCGGTGCGGTCCGGTGCGGTCCGGTGTGGTCCGGTGCGGTCCAGGTGTGGTCGGTGCAGTGGGTTTTCAATGGAAATGCTGTCAGGATTTGGTTAAATCTTAATCAGGTGCGGTCAGGTGTGGTCCGGTGCGGTCAGGTGCGGTGCGGTCAGGTGTGGTCCGGTGCGGTCCGGTGCGGTGGGTTTCAGTAGATGCTATCGAGTTTAGTTAGAAGATGTAATCAGGTGCGGTCAGGTGTGGTCCGGTGCAGTCAGGTGCGGTGCGGTCCGGTGCGGTCCGGTGTGGTCCGGTGCGGTCAGGTGTGGTCCGGTGCAGTGGGTTTCAGTAGATGCTGTCAGGTTTGGTTAAGTGTAATCAGGTGCGGTCAGGTGTGGTCCGGTCGCGGTCAGGTCGCGGTGCGGTCAGGTGTGGTCGGTCGCGGTCGGTGCGGTGGAGTTTCAGTAGATGCTGTCAGGTTTGGTTAAAGGTGTAATCAGGTCGCAGTTCAGGTGTGGTCGGTGCAGTCAGGTGCGGTCGCGGTCCGGTGCGGTCGGTGTAGTCGGTCTTGGTCAGGTGTAGTCGGTGCAGTGGGTTTCAGTAGATGCTGTCAGGTTTGGTTAAAAGTGTAATCGGAGTGCGGTCAGGTGGTCGGTCGCAGTCCGTCGTGGTCACGGTCAGAGTGTGATCCGGTGCGGTCCCGGTGCGGTGGGTTTCAGTAGATGCTGTCAGGTTTGGTTAAGTGTAATCAGGTGCGGTCAGGTGTGGTCAGTGCGGTCAGGTCTTTGGTCTTTGATCGGAAATTATTAGTCGGTGCGATCCGGTGCGGTGGGTTCAGTAGATGCTGTATCAGAGTTTAGTTAAAGTGTAATCAGAGTCGCAGTCAGAGTGTAGTCGGTGCAGTCAGGTGCAGTGCGGTCCAGTCGCAGTCAGTGTGGTCAGTCTTGATCAGAGTGTAGTCGGTGCAGTGGGTTTCAGTAGATGCTGTCAGGTTTAGTTAAGTGTAATCAGAGTCTGGTCAGAGTGTAGTCCGGTGCGGTCAGGTGCGGTCGCGGTCAGAGTGTAGTCGGTCTGGTCAGTGCCCGGTGAGTTTCAATGGAATGCTGTCAGAGTTTGATTAGTATAATCAGAGTCGCGGTCAGGTGTGGTCCGGTGCAGTCAAGTGCGGTCGCAGTCGGTCGCGATCCGATATGGTCGGTGCGGTCAAATTAATGGCCGGTGCAGTGGGTTTCATTAGATGCATGGGTTTGGTTAAGTGTAATCAGAGTGCGGTCAGGTGTGGTCGGTGCGGTCAGGTGCGATGCGGTCGGTGCGGTCAGGTGGTGTGGTCGGTGCGGTCAGTGCGGTCGGTCGCGGTGGGTTTCAGTAGATGCTGTCAGGTTTGGTTAAGTGTAATCAGGTGCGGTCAGGTGTGGTCCGGTGCGGTCAGGTGCGGTCAGGTGCGGTCGTGCGGTCAGGTGTGGTCCGGTCACGGTCAGGTACGAGTAAGGTTTCAGTAGATACTGTCAAAGTTTGGTTAAGTGTAATCAGGTGCGGTCCAGGTGTGGTCGGTGCGGTCAGGTCTCTTGGTCGCGATCAGGTGTAGTCAGTGCAGTCAGTGCGGTCACCGGTCGGTGTGGTCGGTCGCAGTCAGAGTGTAGTCCGGTGCAGTGGGTTTCAGTAGATGCTGTCAGGTTTAGTTAAGTGTAATCAGAGTGCGGTCAGGTGTAGTCGGTGCGGTCGGTGGAGTTTCAGTAGATGCTGTCAGGTTGGTTAAAGTGTAATCAGGTGCGGTCAGATTATTGGTCGGTGCGGTCAGGTCTTGGTGCGGTCGGTGTGAAGTCGGTGCGGTCAGGTGTAGTCGATGCGGTCAGGTGTAGTCGGTCTGGGTGAGTTTCAGTAGATGCTGTCAGAGTTTGGTTAGGAGTGTAATCAGGTGCGGTCAAGGTGTGGTCAGTGCGGTCAGGTCTTGGTCTGGTCGGTCGCGGTCCAGGTGCGGTCCGGTGCGGTCAGGTGCGGTCGGTGCGGTCCGGTGTGGTCCGGTGCGGTCAGGTGTGGTCCGGTGCAGTGGGTTTCAGTAGATGCTGTCAGGTTTGGTTAAGTGTAATCAGGTGCGGTCAGGTGCGGTCAGGTGCGGTCAGGTGTGGTCCGGTGCGGTCAGGTGCAGTGGGTTTCAGTAGATGCTGTCAGGTTTGGTTAAGTGTAATCAGGTGCGGTCAGGTGTGGTCCGGTGCGGTCAGGTGTGGTCCGGTGCGGTGGGTTTCAGTAGATGCTGTCAGGTTTGGTTACGTGTAATCAGGTGCGGTCAGGTGCGGTCCATTGTGCGCACCTTGAACAGGTAGAACTTGCGGTCGCTGGGCTGACTGAGTTTATCCTGCAGTCTCTTGATCAGAACCAGAACCTGCTCAGATCGGGACGCGGTGATCAGCGGCTCCACTCTCATGATCTCCAGCAGAACCTCATTCACGTCACACCTGGAGGACAAACAGCAGTAACGGACCCATAAAGTCTGGACATTTACAGTGTCCCCCAGAGCACTCAGCTCCACACACTAACGGGTCTACACACTAAGGTGGGTGTTTCTGATAAAGTGGCCGGGGTGAGTGTGTATGTTGAGCAGGGTTTAAACTCATCACAGGCTGTCTGAGCAGGAAGAGCAGCTGAAACTCACTGCGGAGTCAAATCCAGCAGGTCGATGGATTTAGTCCTCAACTCTCCTCCTTTCTCATAGTCCAGGATTATTCCTGCGGCCAGAAGAACCAGACTTTACTCTCTCTGGACACACCGGGTGATGAGCAGTTTAAACGAGCAGGTTTTTTTCGCATCTTTTACTGAGAAGGCCCGTGTTTTCACTCGATTCACCGAATAATCGACTCAGTTTAGCAGGATTAGCTTGGCTAACAGCTGCTACAACACCTTCACCTGTAGCCGCTCAGTAGGACAGCTGTCCTCCTCGGGACTTTATTGCTGTAAAAGTCTCACCTGGAGGAAAATATCGGATGTGAAGCCTCTTCAGTCTCATTTTCCTCTGCACGCGCCCCGTCAACAAGCCGTTACCGTGGCGACGGAGGGCGCACTGCGCATGCGCGATCATTTCGCTCATAGTGGGCGCGAAAGTAAATGGGCTCCTGAGCTGTTTTATTTATGGAAGCCTGTTTACAAACTTAATGACAACAAACACACAAACAGATAAACAGAGAGCGTTCTGATCTTCCTGAATAACAATGGCTGTTGAGAGTCTGACAGTATTTTTTTTAAATGTTCAGTAAATGGTCCACTGATCTGTCTGTCTGTATATCTGTCTGTCTGTCTGTATATCTATCTAACTATCTATCTGTCTATCTGTCTGTCTGTATATCTGTCTGTCTGTCTGTATATCTATCTAACTATCTGTCTGTCTATCTGTCTGTCCGTATATCTATCTGTCTGTATATCTATCTATGTATGTCTGTCTGTCTGTCTGTCTGTCTGTCTGTTTGTCTAGCTGTTTCGTGCTATTAGTATATTTAGTATTAATATCAAATATTATTTCATTAATATGATTATTATTCTTTATGTGTAAAAATGACTTTAATAGTTTCCAGTTTCATAATTTCCATTTAAAATACCCTAAAATAAAAATTAAAAACAAAGGCTGGATGATGTAAACTAAATAAAATTCTGACATTATATAAAGGTTAGCTGATCAGGTTGTTTGTGTGTGTGTGTGTGTGTGTGTGTGTGTGTGTGTGTGTGTGTGTGTGTGTGTGTGTGTGTGCGTGTGTGTGAGTGTGCGAGTGTGTGTGTGTGTGTGCGAGTGTGTGTGTGTGCGAGTGTGTGTGTGTGTGTGCATGATGAACACAGGGCAGAAAAACAGGTCATAAACCACAGGGATCATTATAAAAGAAAGCATCACTTACAAGACACACACACACACACACACACACAGATCAAAGTCTCAGTCATAAAGAATTCCTTCCATCACAGTCTCCAGGTCCAGTCCTGATCTGTTCAGGACACGCTGTGAAGGCCGCTGCTGGAGGTGTGTAAGTGTGTATTTGGGGACAGGATGAGTGTGTGTGCGGATATGAAACGCTCCGGCTGGATTGTCCCCACCGTCCTGCTGTCCCTGTACGGATTCCTGGCGAACTGCAGGCCGGCTGAACCCTTTCTAACGCCGTACCTGGTGGGACCCAAAAACATCTCCGAAAACACTGTGAGTAAAATAAAAACCATCAGCATCGTCTTCAACACAGCTTTCCAAAGACGATCCTTTCTACTGCAAAACAGTGTTTCATTTACTTATTATATAATATATACTCATCAGAATAATTTTATTAGTAGTAAAACAAACATTCATATTATTATTATTATTAACATCATTATTAATATCAATATCAATATTAATAATAATAATATTAATAATAATAATAATAATAATACACCGAGCAGTCTGTTCTGAGTTTGTACTGAGAGAAGACGACAGTGTTTCATCTCGACAGTGAAACACTGGCTGCATCTTAATGTAATGCTACACACACACACACACACACACACACACACACACACACTCATGACTGCAGGCATAATGGAATCAATTTGGAGGGAAAGTGGAAAGTGTGTGGTCACGCTGAGCAGCCACAGGCACTTCCAGGGTGGTGAGTGTGTTTGAAGTGTGTGTGCATGTCTCTGTCTCTGGGGAGGGAATGAAAGAATGGACACCAGTCGTTCACACGTCTTTGTAGTGAAATTTTTCATCAGAGACGAGTCCAGCGTTTTAATGATTGAGTTTTTAGTTTCTTTACCACGTCGATCTGGTTCATTTATGGAACAGACGGGCTTCGTCCCAAACCGCACAATTCTACACTTTACACACTACATTACTGAGAGTGTTTCCAGTGGTTGTGCACTATTTGTCCACACTATTGAGTGTGTGTCCAGTGTGGGACACGGTTGTGTGGACAGTGATGTAACGAGAGATCAGTAATCAGTTCTCCAGTTAAAGATCTTCATCTTCAGTCTGAGAACTTCTCGATGATTGTTGGAGAGAAGAGGGACGCTCGCTAACATCAGCTCATCATCACCCTTTACTGTAACAGTGAGAGTCTCTCGTCCTCCGTCTCCCGAGAGACAGCGTTACTGACCGTCCACACTGAGGACACACACAGCTGTCTGTCCACCGTCCACACTGAGGACACACACAGCTGTCTGTCCACCGTCCACACTGAGGACACACACAGCTGTCTGTCCTTCTGTAAACTCTCACCGTGATGGCACTGTGAGGGGTGGGATTCTCCACAGGACACATGCAGACGTCCCCAAAGTGGAGCTCTGGCAGGGACGTCCCTGTTTGTAGGGACTGAAATACGGCTGCGGTGGGAGCTGGACAGGGATCGCAAACTGACAGATCTGTTTCCTTAATCTGATCGGTGATCTAAACATGGTGAAGTTCTGCAGGTTTTTGTCCTTCAGGGATGGGCGTCAGTCATTGAAAACTTTACTGAGCACCTCACTTTGAAGAGTGTGATTATTTAGTCATGCAATTAAAGTTTCTCCAAACAATTACAGTAACACCGAACCACTGATGTTCTTTATCACATCCAGGTGACCAACTATCTGTTCCCCATTTGGACTTACTCTTACCTGTCTGTGCTGCCTGTGGTCTTCCTCCTGACGGACCTTCTGCGTTACAAGCCCTTCATCATCCTGCAGGGGCTTTTTCTGGTCAGTAACTACCTGCTGCTGTGTTTCGCGCCAGGCCTGCCTGCTATGACCTTTCTGCAGTTCAACTTTGCTGTTGTCACGTCCACCGAGGTGGCCTACTTCTCCTACATCTACAGCGTGATCGCAGCCGAGCACTACCAGCTGGTCACTGGGTTCGTCCGGAGTGCCATGCTGTCAGGGTTCACCACTGGGGCCACTCTGGGACAGCTGCTAATATCATTAATGGACGTTAGTTACTTTACAGTCAACGCCATCACACTAGGGCTCATGGGGATGGCCTTTGTTGTGTCCTTTAGCCTGCCCATGCCTCGGCGTGGGATGTTCTTCAGCTCTGGAGGTGAGGTGTCCACAGATCCACTGGAGTGCCCCGACCCCGAGGACACTGGGAGTCAGAAGGCCGGATGGTGCAGCAGGGAGAGCCTGAGGTTGGCCCGGAAACGAATGTGGGTGAACGTCAAAGAGTCGTACAGCTCCAAGAGGCTGGTGTACTGGTCTCTTTGGTGGGCTTTGGCTACAGCTAACTATGGTCAGGTTTTTAACTACGTCCAGCTAATGTGGAACCACATTGAACCATCCAGCATGTCCTCCGTCTACAACGGAGGAGTAGAAGCAGTCTGCACGCTTGTGGGTAAGAAATACAGGTTTTCATGAAGGAGTTTGACACGACTTTAGTGAGTCATCTCGCTTCCAGCAGATGAGAGTTATCTATTTCACTTGATTGATTATTAAGTCAATAAATGTTCTTCTTCTTTCGGCTGCTCTCGTTTAGAGAGCACACAGTGGATCAACCATCTCCATGTTTTCCGGTCCTCTGCATCTTCCTCCTTCAAATCGACTACCTGCATGTTCTCTCTCTCCACGTCCATCAACCTCTTCTTTGTCCTTCCTCTTTTCCTCTTTCCTGGCAGCTCCAGGTTTAACATCCTCCTCCCAATAAAATCCCTGTCTCTCCTCTGGACATGTCCAAACCAACACAACCTGGCTTCTCTAACTTTGTCTCCAAAATGTCCAACCTGAGCTGTCCCTCATTTCTAATCCTGTCCATCCTCGTCACACCCAATGAAAATCTCCGCATCTTTAACACCTCCAGCTCCGCCTCCTGTCTTTTCATCAGCACCACTGTCTCCAACCCAAATAGCATTGCTGGTCTCGCTACCATTCTGTAACCCTTTTCTTTCACTCTTACTGGTACCTGTCTGTCACAAATCATATTAAGTCATTAAATCAATTAGTGATATTAATGATTTTCCTGCTGCGTTGTAAAAGTAAGCCTGGATGGGGACTGAGGACGTTGATACGACTCAGACGAGGGACTGATGGGAAAGTTCAGCCCCAGAGACTCTCAACCCAGAAACTCAAGAGCCAGCTCAGACCTACACTCAGACTCCAGTAGGCCAGTGGTTAGTTTAGACAGTTTAGAGATTAGGAATGTTATGGGTTTGAGTCCCAGATCAGCAGGTTACCCTGAGGTTCCCTCGATCAAGGTACCGTTACCATGACTGCTCCCTGGGTGCTAGATATGGCTGCCGTTGCTGGACGGTGTGTGAGTGTGTTAAACACAGAGGAAGGGTTTCACTCTGCTTCACTGTGTGCTGTGAAAAATGGCCACTTTCACAACCACTTGGGTTTGTTTGTTTGTCATTTTCATTGTGTTGATCTGTAAATACAGAAATTCAGATTTGATCAATTTTATTATTAGAAAAGGTCAAGAACTCTGGTTTACACACACACCATAACCAGCCCTCTGAACAGAGTCCTCGTATGTTTTATTTTATGCAGTGCAGGAGTACAAACATTATATGCTGAATAAAAGGATAATAATTATTATTACTATTTGATTTCACGCTGATGTGAGCGTTGGGGCGGGTTCTGGCCCAGCCAGGCTCTCTTTAGTCATTCAGGCCGAGTGGAGTCCAGAGCGCTTCAGGGAGCGTAGGGGAAAAACTGAATAATTACCTCAGTAGGAGTTTAGTTAAAGCTCGTTTTAATTACAGCATCAGAGAAGAGCTCGAGCAGACTTTCTGCAGAATAACTCGACAGAAAACATTCCGACCAAAGAAACGGAAACGAGGAGGGAGTGGAAAACAGGACAGAGCCTTTTCTCTCCTCTCTGGATTTAAACCCACCGAGCCCTTTGTGGTGCGTCGTTAAGCTCAACACATTGAGTTTATTGAGGTCAAATGTTTCTCGAACCAGAGTCTGTTTTCAGAGGTCTTTCGTGTCATGCTGTCAAAAATATTCAAACAGGAAGTGAAAACAGCAGCTTATTCAGTCACATTTTGCAGCAAGGACGTCAATAAACTGCCTTCTAGCACATTCAAACTGGAGAACGAGAACATGAGAACATTCAAATAAAGAATTTTATACTCATTTATTCTGTTTCCTTCCCGTCAGTCTGTCTGAACTTTATCAGCTTGAGGATTAAATTAAATTAAATTGGAACAAATGTTTTAGTGCTCCAGGTTGCAAAGTGTCTAAAGATACAGCGTTCTAGATAAAGAGGTTCCACTCAGCATTCAGAATCAGCAGTAAATCATCTTTATTGGCAAACAAAGATGCAATATTTAAAAAATACATGTACAAACATTTAACTAAACGTATAATAATGATATAGAACTACTTATTCTAGTCTATTTTAACATCTCCACTAGGGGTCACTGTGTCGACTGATTTTAAATATTAAAATCTTTTCACAGCTCAAAAGAGAAGAGGCTTCAAAAGATTCACAAAGCCTCACCATCCCATCCCAACACACGCTCACCTTCCTGTTCAAACACCTGAACATGCTCAGCGTCTCAAACAGGCTTCAGTTTAAACAGAACCTACAAACAGTTCAACATCTGGAAGAGGTTCTGCTTCATTTTCTGGTGTGTGTGTGTGTGTGCAGGTGCAGCAGCAGCCTTCTCGGTGGGGTATATGAAGGTGAGGTGGGACGTTTGGGGGGAGCTGTGTCTGGGTATGTTCTCCGCCGTTGGGGCAGTGTGTGTTTTCTTCATCGGCCTCACCACCAACATCTGGGTCTCCTACAGCGGCTACGTCATCTTTAAAGCATCGTACATGTTCCTCATCACCATCACAACGTAGGCACCATAAACCAAATACAAAACAGCTACACAAAATCAGGTCCAAAGTCTGGACACGCCTGGTTAAACACCCGAGTTAAGAGTCCAGAGGAACTTGAATTACCAGAGGACAGTTGATTAGATTCATAGTTTTCACGTGACATCACACTTAAATCAGATCTTCCTGCCTCTGTCCTCCTCTGATCTTCACCAGGGGTGTTTCTCCAAAATGCTGGACAGCTGTTGTGTAATTGGACACACAGACCGATTATACTGACCTTCTACAGAATCCCAACACAGAGACAAAGTCCAGAGGAGGAGACGGTGGACATGGGGCAGCGGCTGCCTAGTGTTTAGGGACTGGACCCAGGATCAACAGGTCATGGGTTTGAATCCCAGACCAGTAGGTTGCGCTGAAGTACTCTTGAGCATGGTACCGTCCCCATCACTGCTCCCCGAGTGCTTTCAATAGCTGCCCCCTGCTGCACGGTGTGCTTTGCCGTGTCTCACTTTGACAAGAACAGTCCCTTTCATGTCTCTGTCTCTGGGAAGTCCTTCACACGTCTTTGTAGTGAAACGTCTCATCAAAGTTGCGTCCAGTGTTTTAATGATTGAGTTTTTATCTTTATGGTTTGTTTTGATGGAACCAGATCAGACAGGCTGCGTTCCAAACCAATCACTCCTACACTTACATTACTGAGTGTGTCCAGTGGCTGCCGATGCAGACGTCCTAAGAGTGGAGCTCTGGCAGGGACTTCACTGTTTTTAGGGACTGAAACACCACGGCAGTGCTGGACAGGAACCCAAAACTTACAGACTGTTCTCAGATCTGTTTCCTTAATCTGCTCTACAGGTTTTTCTGTGTCACGTGAGTGAAAACTATGAATTTATTGTGTAATATGGTTTCCTAAAATCCTCATTCAAAATGCTTTATTAGACACAATTAAAAGTATTCAGTTAAATATTTATATAAATAAATAAAGAAAATATATTTTTGTCTCATACGGCACACGGACTCTCCGTGTTTCGCTCCGACAAAAACTCCACTCTGACCGGCAAGTCTCGCGGAGGGGGCTGTGTGTTTATATCAACACACAATGGTGTACAAACGCTGTGCTGGTCTCTACACACTGTTCGACACTGCTGGAGGTCCTGACAGTCAGGTGCAGACCATTTTATTTGCCCAGGGAGTTCTCCACAGTGTTTATTTTGGCGGTCTAAATCCCACCCAGCACTAATGCTAACAGCGCGCTGGCTGAACTTTATGGAGTTATCAGCAGGCTCCAAAACTACCACCCAGACGGATTGTTTATTGTTGCCAGAGATTTCAACCATGCAAATCTCAGGTCAGTTTTTCCTAAATTCCATCAACATGTGAACTTTGCAACGAGGGGGGAAAAACGCTGGACTGTGTTTACACAAACATGGCCGGCGCGTACAGAGCGGAGCCCCGCCCCCACCTCGGACACTCAGACCACATCTCTGTGCTGCTGATCCAGCCTACAGACCCATCGAAGACCTGGCCCACAGGAGCCATCTCTGCTCTTCAGGACTGCTTCGAACGCACCGACTGGGACATGTTTAGGGAGGCTGCAACCTACGGTGACTCCATCAACCTGGAGGAGTACACAGCTTCAGTGACTGGCTACATCAGCAAGTGCATTGAGGATGTTACTGTCTTCAAGTTCATCATCACACTACCCAACCAGAAGCCATGGATGACTGTGGAGGTGTGCAAACCTGAGCTCCTGAGAACCCGGGACAAGGCCTTCAAGTCAGGGGACGAGGCCGCCCTAATAACAGCGAGGGCGAACCTGTCTCGAGCCATCAGAGCGGCGAAGCGAGCTCACGCAGAGAGAATTCAGGGCCACTTCAAGAACACTGGTGACACGCGGCGCATGTGGCAGGGCATCCAGGCCCTCACCAACTACAGGACATCTCCACCTGCCTGTGATGGTGACCCCTCCCTCCCAGATGCGCTGAACCACTTCTACACATGGTTTGATGCAGTGAACAACACGAGAATGAGGAAGACCACCCCTCCTCCGAACGACCAGATTCTCTGTCTGACCACAGCCGAGGTGAGAAGATCTCTTCTCAGAGTCAACCCACGGAAAGCTGCTGGTCCAGACAATATTCAAGGTCGTGTGCTCAGAGGACGTGCAGAACAGCTGGCAGATGTTCTCACTGACATCTTCAACACCTCTCTGAGCACCACTGTTGTTCCAAGGTGCTTCAAGACCACCAGCATCATTCCAGTGCCAAAGAAACCATCTATCTCCTGCCTCAACGACTATCGTCCCATCACACTCACACCCATCATCATGAAGTGCTTCGAGAGGCCGGTCATGAGGCACATCAAGTCTCAGATCCCCTCCTCACTGGACCCCCTGCAGTTTGCGTATCGTCCCAACCGCTCATCGGATGATGCAATCTCCACCACCCTCCATCTGGCCCTTTCTCATCTGGACAGAAATGACAGTTATGTCAGAATGCAGTTCATCGACTAGAGTTCAGCATTCAACACCATCATCCCTCAGCACCTGAGTGAGAAGCTGAGGCTGCTGGGCCTGAACACCTCCCTCTGTAACTGGATCCTGGACGTCCTGACTGGGAGACCCCAGTCAGTCAGGATCAGTAGCAGCACCTCCAACACTATTACACTGAGCACAGGAGCCCCCCAGGGCTGTGTGCTCAGCCCACTGCTGTTCACACTGATGACCCATGCCCAGCAGCGTCTCCACTTCCTTCGCAGACTGAGGAAAGCCCATCCCCCACCTTCCATCCTCACCATCTTTTACAGAGGAACCATTGAGAGCATCCTGAGCGGCTGCATTACTGCCTGGTACGGGAACTGCAACGTCTTAGATTAGTCCCTACAACGGGTAGTGAGAACAGCTGAGAAGATCATCGGGATCTCTCTGCCCTCTGTACAGGACATTTTCACCAACCGCTGCATCCGCAAAGCAACCAGCATTGTGGATGATCCCTCCCACCCGTCCCACACTCTCTTCTCCCTCCTGCCGTCCGGGAAAAGGTTCCGCAGCATACGGGCCTCCACTTCCAGGATGGGAAATAGTTTCTTCCCCCTGGCCATCAGACTCTTAAACTCTTAAACCGCCAATATCTACCCAGTCCACCATTATCATCCTGTATTTATTTATTTATCTCATGTTGCACTCTGCACTTTATCAGTAACACTGCTCCACCACACTGCTACACTGTAATCTACCTGGGCTGCTTTGTTCCACAACACTGCGGCCCTCTACGGATGAATGTACTGTCTGTCGTGCCGTCTGTTGTTGTCTGTCTTGTCTGCACTTGTTGCCCTGTTTTGTGTATTACGTTGTGTCTTGTGTCTTGTGTGCAGCACCAGAGTCCTGGAGGAACGTTATTGTTCTGTGTATACGGCTGAAATGACAATAAAATCCTACTTGACTTGACTTGACTTGACTTGACTTGGGGAAAGCAAAATTTCATTTGACGTTTCCTTTATTATTTAAAACTATAGTAAATATAAATTGAAGCACTTCTCCGACAAGGTGTATCCAAACTTTCTGCTGTTTTTAAGATTTAAGATTTGTTTTGTCCTCTGTGTACAGTTACTGCTTTTTTCTTCTAAATGGAAGGTTTCAGATCGCCTCCAGCCTCTCCATGGAGTGCTACGCTCTGACCTTCGGCATCAACACATTCGTGGCCCTCGCTCTGCAGACCCTGCTCACTGCCATCGTGGTGGACGACACTGCTCTGGGACTGGACATCGTCACTCAGGTAAACACACCTGTAAAACATCTGATCAACAGACCAGGAGCTGAAAAATGAAGCAAAGACCTTCTCCATAAAGTCTGATAATAAAATCAGGGTCTGAACGGTGACATCTAGTGGCGATTCTGGAGTACTGCACTGTTGACTTCTATTGGTCACTGAAAGTGAACGTGACAACCCTTGTCATTGCGAGGTTCACAGCACACAGTGAACCACAACGAAATTGGACCTCTGCATTTAACCTCCTGCATGCACACTCAAACACAGCTATTGAAAGTGCCTGGGGAGCAGTGATGGGGACAGTACCTTGCTCAAGGGTACCTCAGGGCAACCTACTGGTAAGGGGTTTGAACCCACAATCTTCCGATCCTGTGACCGACTCCCTAACCACTATGCCACCGCTGCCCCAAATTCTTGTCATTGTGAGAACAGCACACAGTGAACCACAATGAAGTTGGACTTCTGCATTTTACCCACACCATGTGATAGGGACGGTACCTTGCTCACCTTACTTGAAGGGTGGTGGTGGTCTAGTGGTAGAGTACTTGCCTACAGACCTCTGGATCAAGAGGTCCCCGGTTCGAATCCCAACTCTAGCACTACCACCACTGGGTCCCTGAGCAATACCCTTAACCCTGAGTTGCTCCAGGGGGACTGTCCCTGTAATTAGGACATGTAAGTCGCTCTGGATAAGAGCGTCTGCTAAATGCCGTAAATGTAAATGTAAATGCCTACTGGTAAGGGGTTTGAACCCCCAATCTTACAATTCTGTGGCCAAACTCCCTAACCACCAGGCCACCGCTGCACAATAAGAATGACCTTAAACTAACACTAATACAGTTAATTCATTTAATAATAAAACTTAAAAAATTAAGTCTTCCGATGCGGTGGCCTAGTGGTTAGGGAGTTGCCCCGCATCGGAAGATTGTGGGTTCGATTCCCTCACAAGTAGGTTGCCTGAGGTACCCCTGAGCAAGGTACCATCCCTGTCACTGCTCCCCGGGTGCTTTCAATAGCTGCCCACTGCTGCACGGTGTTTGTGTGCATGGGTTAAAAGCAGAGGTCCAATTTCGTTGTGGTTCATGGTGTGCAGTGCTGTGACCTTGCAATGACAAGGGTTGTCACTTTCACTTTTTTTTTTAATTAATACATTTCAGCACATTGTAATACTTTCTATGAAGAATCATAAAGCACATTTTTGTTGACTTTTTTGGGAACTTCAAGTGTAGGTATTAGTAACGCTTTTTAATTAAACTTCAGTTGAATGGGAAAGACATTAATAAGAAATGTTCGTGTTTACAGTAGGGGCCTAATAATAATAATAATCATCATCAACATAATATTCATAATCCTAATGATATTACTGTATTTTATATTCGTTTTTAATAACAATACAAGCTATTTATCTACATGCTTACTTCATTGTATTTCTTAATTATTGGCTTCTTGTTGTGGGGCAGTTGTGGCCTAGTGGTTCGGGCGTTGGCCGGAGGATCGGGGGTTCGAACCCCTTCCCAATAGGTTGCCCTGAGGTACCCTTGAGCAAGGTGCCGTCCCCGTCCCGCTCCTCCCTGCGATGGGCTGGTGACCTGTCCAGGGTGCGTCCCCTGTCCTCGCCCTGTATGCGCTGGGTTGGACACCAGCGCGACCCCTTTTGGGACCACCGGCAGAAAATGGATGGATGGATTATTGTTGATCTGGACCTCATGCACTTTAAGTGAAGAGAGTAAATGTTATTAAAGTCTCCTTTTCTCTCCCTTTCAGTTCATTATTTACGGCTGCTGTTATGGAGGGATCTCGGTGCTGTTCCTGCTGCGGGGACTTTACACAGCCTGCACACACTCCTGCAGCTCTGCAGGGACACACTTGGAGACAGGAGTGAACACACAAGAGACAAAACCCTCAGACATGGAAACGCTGTCCACCAGAATGTGAGCTGTTGATGGAAAGGCTCAGATTTGTTTCTTCACAGTGTTTAAAACTCTGTATCTCCATTAAAACATCCAGACACGCCTTAATATAAAGACAGTAAACACAGTGGGGACTGGAGGAGGACAGAGTTCAATTCACAGACAGTTTGTATTTATTCTAAAGTGTTCAATAAATAAATGTTTACCACCCTCACAAACAGCTTTCTGTGTCATTGTCACTTTTGGATGGAATTGTATGTACATCTACACCAATCATCCAAAAGAAGAACCCACACACCTAAAATGATGTTCCCCTCAAGACAGCTCAGACCTCTGCTTCCAGATCCTTTAAGTGCTGTTAGTTAGACGATTGGTCCATGGATGCTGGATGAGACTGAGATATGGAGGAACTCAGTTGTTCTTCAGTTCCTGAACAGTTTTGTGTAAGGGCTGTCCTGCTAAAAGAGGACACTCATTAGGTCATTAGGGGACACCGTCACCAGGAAGGGGGAACTTAGTCTGCTGAGATGTTTAGGTGTCAAATTTATGTCCAAATGCAGGACCCAAGATTTCCCAGCAGATCGTTGTCCAGAGCGTCACACAGTCTCTGCCGGCTTCCCATAGTGTGTCCTGGTGTCTCTTCCCCAGGTAAGGACACACACCTGCCTGTTGCTTAGTGACAGGATTTGTAAAGCATGTTAATTAGCTGCCAGTTATTGGTTGACATTTGTGGACTTAAATCTTTGTTCAGAGCACTAATGTGTGACATATTCAGCACCCAGGGAGCAGTGATGGGGATGGTACCTTGATCAAGGGAACCTACTGGTCTGCACAACCTTCCAATCCTGGAATCTCATCCAGAACATGCCCCTCTAGGGTACCGTTCCCATCACTGCTCCCTGGGTGCTGGATGTTTGCTCCCTGCTGGACGGTGTGTGGGTGGGTGTGTGTGTGTGTGTGTGTGTGTTATGAACAGTTTGGTTGCGGTTCACTGTATTAGTAATGACTGATTTCTTTTTAAATGCTGGGTGTAATTTTTCAGTTGTTTTTATCAAAGTGATACATTTGTGAGTCCGTTTGGCTTTATTCTCACTCTTTTATAAATTTCACTCTTTGTACCCTGAGATCGCACACTTTCTTTTAAAATAAAATCTAAACTTTTCTCCTGAACCGCCTTTTCACTTCCGCCAAGATCTAGCGGATGTGACGTCACCAACTGGCACCGCCGCGGTGCTCGCTGGGAGTTGTTGTCCTCTTCGGAGAGAGTAAACAGGCTTGACTTTTGCTCAGAATCAGAAAAACGTTTTTGATCTCGAGAGAAAATGCTTTAAAAAGCCTTGGTAACTTGGTAAGTAATTTACAATAAAATAGTTGGAAGTCCCGCCGCACGAAACTCGCGGTGTTTTTGTTTTAAAGCTCCATATGTAATCAAAATGATTCATTACTGTTTCATGACGAGCAGTTTCTCTCTGGATCAAAAGTGATTTTGTGATTCAGGTGGGATGAGAGTGTCCGCTGTTGCTTTGTAAAGTTGATACTTTGTATCTGTTGATGTTTCCGGTGCGCTCTGGCTGTTTGTTTAACGCCCGTGCGAATATGTAATCTCATTAAAACGGGATTTCGAGTTTCTGTCCCGAAAAACCGAGCGCGGAATCACCCGGAGGGGGTTTTAGGGGTTATTAAATAAAATTCGGGTGGACCGTCCCTGTGGGTGAGCGGAAACTACATCTCCCACAGTGCACCGCGGAGGGAGTTGTGTAATTTTCCAGCGTCTTCGAGGCCCAAACGGTGCGGCCTGCCTGGTCCGCGGGAGACTGACCCGTGAAGCCGGTGCCGGTAAGCGGGGGCGCGGGTTTTTGGACGGAGTCCGGGCGGGAAGCGCGAGCCGGGACGAGTGTGAGGACAAGACGAAGCGCGGCGCGCGCGGGCGGCACGCGCACAGGCCCGAAACCATGTCCTCCTCCTCTTCCTCCTCCTCCTCCTCGTCCTCCTCCTCCCGGCGGCAGTGGTGTTACCTGTGCGACCTGCCCAAGATGCCGTGGGCGATGATCTGGGACTTCAGCGAGGCCGTGTGCCGGGGCTGCGTCAACTACGAGGGCGCGGACCGGATCGAGCTGCTGATAGACGCGGCCAGGCAGCTGAAGAGGACGCATGTGATGCAGGACGGCAGGTCCCCGGGTCCCCAGGTGGGCAGCAAGCACGGTAAGGATGCAGGAGTGGAGGGTGGCAGAGCTGCTGCGGAGAGATACGACAGATCCAGGGGCGAGTACGCCCCCTCCCGGCTCCCAAACGGGCTCCCCAGGATGGAGGATGGGGGTCCTGAGGTGAGCCGGAGAAGCGTTGGACCCGTCCCCCCCAACCTGCTGCCCCAGGGGCTGGTGGGACCACCCCACGGCCTCCTGAGGGCCGCCCCGCTGACCGTCCCTGGCCAAATACTGGAGATGAGTAAGAGGCAGGCCATGGGCATGGGCATGGGTGTGAGCATGGGCATGGCGTCCTTCGTGAGCACCGGCTTCGAGAAGGAGCTGAAGGAGAAGCAGAGGAACGCAGATGCCCTGGTCGAGCTGTCGGACAGCATGCGGAACCGGGCCGAAGACTGGGCCGGCCATTCCAAGGCGGTCAGGGACAACCTGCTGGCCCTGTCCAGCAGCACCCCCTTCAACGTGAGGTTCAAGAAGGACCACGGTCTGGTGGGCAGGGTCTTTGCCTTCGACGCAAAGATGGGGTCAGAGATTGAGATAAAGGTCTTCGTCGAGTACCCCTGCGGCTCCGGACAGGTGTTCTCCAGCCTGCTGGCGCTCGTGAAGCAGATGTTCCACGATGGCCAGAAGGACACAGGCAAGGTGATCAGCTCCGGCTTCAAGTACGTCGAGTACGAGAAAAGGCACGGCACCGGAGACTGGCGCCTGCTCTCCGAGCTCCTCACCGACGGCGTCCGGGCTTTCAAGGACCCGCTGGCACCGGATGCCATGCCACAGCCTTACCTGGATGCCAGCTGCTCCATGTTGCCCACCGCGCTCTGCCCCATCGGACGCCCCACCCAGCCCCGCTTCCGCAGACGCAAAGCCTCGCCGGAGCCTGACAGCGCCGAAAGGATGGGGTCGGAGGAGCAGCTGCGGCAGCACTGGCCCCTCAGCACGTACCCGGGCATAGTTGGGCACATGCCCACCACCTC
The DNA here is from genome assembly GCA_017165825.1 of Hepsetus odoe. Lineage (NCBI taxonomy): Eukaryota > Metazoa > Chordata > Actinopteri > Characiformes > Hepsetidae > Hepsetus > Hepsetus odoe. The sequence goes on from CM029375.1 coordinate 27,988,643, forward strand.
TTTGCCCAGCGCGGGGCAGCCTCCTCCAAGCCTCCAGGAGGGTCTTCCTGGACCCCACGCCAGTGACCCCTCACCCATCTCTGCGCTCATGAGCGTGGCCGACAACGTGGGGACGGCAAGCCAGTCCCCGAAAGATGTGCCAGGCGGCAGCGGCACACACCCGTCCTCTGCAGGCCTCCAGAACAGCGCCAGCCCCTCTTCAGCTGGCCAGCGGCGCTTGGCTTCGCGGAACGGAGAAGCCCCTGCTGGGTCTGGTGGGGCAGCTGCTGCGATGTTGCCCGCCGGAGCGGGTGATCAGGGGGCGGTGACGGGCGCTGATGCCTCAGGGGCAGGAAGTGCCCCACTCTGCTGCACCATCTGCCACGAAAGGCTGGAGGACACGCACTTCGTCCAGTGTCCATCAGTGCCAGGGCATAAGTTCTGCTTTCCGTGCACCAGAGAGTTCATCCGCAACCAGGGCTCGGGCAGCGAGGTGTACTGCCCCAGCGGAGATAAGTGCCCCCTGGTTGGCTCCAACGTGCCCTGGGCGTTCATGCAGGGCGAGATTTCCACCATCCTGGCCGGAGACGTGAAAGTGAAGAAGGAGAGAGACCCCTAACCTGCAGCGGGTAAACGCACACACACACACACACACACACTCTCACACTCACGCAAATGATGATGCCTGGGACTGAATCAGCCTGAATTCAAGTATTTGAACAGAATTGAATTCCAGATTAAAGAGCAAAAGTTCTTAATTACAGGATTCTCATCATCTAATATCAGCTTCAGTCCTGAGCTGATAAACTGCAGAAAGCTGGGATATGCTAATGAGCCTCTAATCAGTCAGTGTTTCTGACCAATCAGAGCTCCGGCTCGGTGTTCTGATCAGTTGAAGTTCCTCAGAGTCCCAGTACAAGTTTGTCCGTGTCCTCCAGCCCTACTCTAAATATGGGGACGTCCCATCCTGATCCAGTAAATCTGTAGATCCGGATTTGATCAGTTTTTCCGTCCTGCTGTCCTTCACTCTGTTTCTTTTCTTTTTTTTCCAGGAGCTGCAGAACCCGAGCCCAAAAGCGGCGCCGCCTCAGCGCTGAAGAGACGACTGCTGATCTGCACACGTTCTCTTCCTCCGTCCCTTTCTTACCCTCTTTATTCTCCGTCCCTCTCTTATTACTGTCTCATCACTCTTTCCTTATATCCTCCTTTTCCTTTTATACTCCCATCCCTCTTCTTCTTTTATTTTACCATCCCTTTCTATTTCGCTTTATTCTCCATCCCTCTCTTATCCTCACATCCCTTTTTCTCTTTGTTCTCATTTACTTTTTTTTGCCTCTAGCCCCCTTCTCCACTTTTTCTTTATTCTCCCATCCCTCTCTTTGTTGTTTTTCGTGTCCATTCTTTATTCTTCCATCCTGTCTTTACATTATTTCTGTGCTCTAATTCCTTTTTTCCCTCTTTTTTACTATTCATTTTATCCAGTCATGCATCTCTCTCTCTCTCTCTCTCTCTCTCTCTCTCTCTCTCTCTCTCCTCTCTCTCTCTCTCTCTCTCTCTCTCTCTCTCTCTCTCTCTCTCTCTCTCTCTCTCTCTCTCTCTCTCGGCCACGGTAAAGGAGAATGCAGCCATGCTTGTTGGAGATGTCCAGTCTCGCTCTTCTGCAGTACAATCACATCGACTTTTTGCCCAGTGTAACAGTGCTTTAACATTAGGCTTTTACACAAATTGTAAGAGGATTAAATTCTGTTTGTGTCTGGTGCCGTCACACTATAGATGTCACCTTAAAGGGGAAGTCGGACCCTTTTTTGAGGGGAAAAATTCACATTTCAGTGTGAACTCCTCAGCGGTGGGTTTGATTCGGATTGTCTTTCCAGTGGTGGTGAACGGAACCGGACGTCCCAAATCTCTGCATTTCCTGTCCCCCACAGCTCCACGTGTCCCCGAGTGTCTCTGTGGGACGGTGATGATGGTAAAATAGTCCATCTGAACTAAATCTCTGTTCTTCGTGTCCTCCACCATGACGGAGTTCAGTTTTCAGTCAGAATCTTCTCAGAACTAAGCGTCTTGGACATCAGACAGCATCTCCACCACCTGATCCATTGGCCTGAGGGCGTTCAGGCGTCGGTTCCATTCATCAGCTGTGGCTCCAACCTCGAATGCTCCGTTGCGTTTTGGGATCATTTGGAGGACTTTGCTTACAGGTTTAGTGTAGGATGAATGATGCGTCTCTGGTCCTGAACACAGGCGCCAGATTATTACAGCGCGAGATTGTTTCAAGACTTCCAAAGCCGTCGCCTTTCGGCGCCTACACACACACACACACACACAGGCACCTTTTTGTATTGATTCTGCAGATGCTGCGCCACCTTCAGTAGTTTTGGAAATTAGCGTATCTATGCCCTTCGAGAAGCAACCCAGCATGTATCTTAAACTCTATATTTTATACAACATGAATTGTGAAATCCTCCTCCCACGATGGTTGTGATGTGCAATCTCTAGATTTTATACATTATTTGCTGCACACCCTTCGTATCTCAATAGACAGAAAACCAGATGAACCAACAAAGTTGTATCATCACGATGCTTACGTATATTTTTGTGGTTTCAAAAGAAATTCATTCAATAACTGCGACATTTGTGGCGGTCGGTTCACGTCGGGATTCGGATATTTAAGCCTGTCCGGGCGATTCGCAAAGTACATTTTTATTCAAGTGTTATCAGATGCTATATTTTGTATTTTAACGCAGTTTGTTTGTTTTTGTTGTTTTTTTTTGTGGAAGAGGGAGAAGAGCAGAACCTTCTGCTGTTTCTACAGTTCTGATCAGTTTTTTTCTTTTTTATTTAGGCAGTCCGTCTCTCAGATCTCCATATTTGTTTTGTTTTTAGCTCGTTCTGTATCGACACCTTTTTCTTCCTGATCTTTGAATAGAAATAAATGAAAATGCGCATAAACACAAGCACTGTTCTGTCAGACTATCGATTTAAAAGTAGCCTGTTTTCTCTCAAATGCGTGATATTTAAATTAAAAGGTTGACCTTCTTTTCACAAACGTCTTCGTGTCTTTAATGCTCACCCAACATCGCTAGCACAAATACCGAAGAAAAGGCAAAACACAGAAACATCAACTGCGTTTGAAAAAATCTCTTGAATAGAGTTATGTATTTCTACTAAGCTTATAAACATGAAATCATAAGGTGAAAAAGCGTTTTGGCTCCATGTTCCTGATTCAGGGAATCACATCGTTGTAGATTTGAAGCATCGATCAGACCTAAGACATCTTCCTGGTCAGGGTGTTTTGCGGATCTGAAATTCGGTGCTTTTAGTGTGCATCACTAATGTTGAGTGTTTTAGAGAATTGGCGATGCTCTAGTGTTTAGGAGTCGGTCACTGGGTCGGTGTGGGTTCTGAGCCCCTCACCAGTAGAAGTTTACCCCACAGGGCACCATTGAGCGGTACTTATCCCCGTCTTTCTCCTGGGCGCTTTCATAGCTGCCCCTGCTGCCATGATGTTTGGTGCAAGGTTAAATCAGAGTCGATTTGTTGTAGTTGTTGTCTGCTGTGCTGTGACCTCACAATGGCAGTGTTCACTTTCACTTTTCACTTTTCAGCAGAGAGTGAACAGAAATTGAATTCTCCTGCAAAAGCCACACGATCTTTACTGAGATCACTCACAGCCTGATCTTTACAATAAATGCCTTTAATTTGCTGTAATGTCATAAACTGTCATCATTTCAAGCTCTAGACATTTCTGCTGTTAATGATATTCCTGATGACTGAAATCAGACCGTATTTTGGTGGTAAAATGTATCTTTAAAGGATGTTTTAACTCTCAGTAGTGGATGAAGTCGGCTTTTATCCCACAAACCGCACGGACTGATGTGTTTCTAGCGCTGATTCGGCTGTTTATAGTTCTCCGGCGTCGAGTCGAATTACTCTGGAATATGATCGTTCTAGATAAAGTTTTGAAATTATCGGATTATGCTTCAACATTAAACATTAAATAAATACTAAAGAAGCGTGTGGCTAGAAAAAGTGAAAGTGACAACCCTTGTCATTGCGAGGTCACAGCACAGCACCCGTGAACCACAACGAAATTGGACCTCTGCAAAACACCGTGCAGCAGGGGAACTGAAACCGGAGGAGCAGTGATGGAGACAGTGCTCAAGGGTACCTCAGGATAATTCAGGAAGGTTGGAATTTATTTAAATTTGATCATTTTCACCAAAATGTTTCTCTAAAAAAAATCTCAAAAAGCAACTCTCCTGCTCGGTGTGTGTGCGTGTGTGTGTGTGTGCGTGTTCAACCTGGTTATGGTTCTGGGGTGCTGTGTGTTCTGGTGACGAGAATAGTCACTTTCACTTCACCTTCAAAGGCTCTGCTGTTACCTGGAGCAGCCAGCAGATGGCGCCACTGTATCGCTGTGAGACACTAAATGTAAAAATGAACAGCAGGTGAAGAAACTGATATAAATATATAAAAAATAACAGCCGTGACTTTTATTTTGTATTTTGAACTTAAAAGTGCCATAATTTGTCCAGTAAGTGGTGCATGCTGTTGTACACATTCAGTTCATCTTAGATCACAGCAGCAGGGAGTGTGTGTGTGTGAGAGTGTGTGTGTGTGTGAGTGTGTGTACTGTGTGTGTGGCAGAGTGTGTGTGTGTGTCAGCTCAGTGCTCTGCCTGGTTCACTCCATTAGTCACGCTCCATCAGAGCTGCACTGTTGAGCTGATTGAGGTGTTAATTCGGGTCTGAGAGGAAGGGCGCGCGTGCCAAGCCTGCTCCTCCAGCACCTGTCGTGACAGGGAGCGCACGCATGACCAGGTAACAACCAGATGTGCGGTTTTTACGGAGCTCGTGAGCGAAAAAGACTGAGCAATCATCCACTCCATCCTCCACTCCTCCTTTATTAATTGCAGTGGTGTTTGAGTTTTGTCTTATTAATTTATATTTGTGTGATTTTCTGTTCGTCTGATCATTTAAATAACGGAACAGCAGCACCATTTAAGGTGGAGCGTTAGTTGGCGAACGAGACCCCAGTCTGAGCGCAGCACCATTTAAGGTGGAACAAACGTCCTTTCAACGTTTAAGGTGGAACGGAAACATGGCTGGAAATCTACCGTTCGGCCTTAAATGGCAGGCTCCGTGCTTCTTAATGATCACAACCGCGACACATTTTTTAAGGTGGAATTTAAGATGGTGAACTGCATCCCAGTCTGCGCAAAAAATTGGAATGAAACTTCGACCGATGTCTTCCTTTGCGCCTTTAACCACCTTAAATGACACCGCTCTGATTTGCATGTTATTCATCGTAACTGTTGCACCATTTAAGGTGGAAGCTAAGCTAACGAAGTATGCCCCAGTCTATCTAGGACCGTTTGAGGGTGGACAGAGAAGCCAGCTCTGGATGTGTATCCGCCCCGATCCGCCGAAGAGCCCGCAAGGAGCGCGTGGGCGGGGTCGAGAAAATACCCCCCGTCCATGTCCGCGCGCGTAATGGAGATGCGTAAAAGCGGTCTGTGCCAAAGTGTTTTACGCACCAATAGCACTGCGCACCTGGCGCTCCGCGTCACACCCTCACACACACACACACACACACACACACACACACACACACACACACACAGCTAATCCTGTCGACCCCCTGTGATCTCATCAATTCCATGGCCATTCATTAGCCATTAGGAAGCACATTGAGATTCAGATGGGCCAGTCTGCTCCTCGCGGCCTGATGTGGATTCTGGAGGACACACACACACACACACCAGCACACACACACACAGCCTGGCTAAAAGTGTATCCTGGTTCCTTCCGAAGCCACACACCCACCCACTTGTGAGGCTCTTTAACAGCACATTGACTTGGGCGATCCAATTAGAGCTTCAATGCAAATGTGGCCTGAAATACACAATTATTTACAGCTTCTCTTTCTGGCAGACTGCGTCCATTTCCTTCACCGCGAGTTTGAGCTGTGTTGACATATTGAGCCCTCTGGACAAATGAAAATATGACATTTACACACATTTCTTACACTGGATTATACATTAAACACAGTGCCATAACTTTTACACGCCACACATGGGATATTTTTGGATGGATGGAGTAAATAAACAGTATTGCGTGTTGAAAAGTAAAACCACAAAATGATCCGAATAATTTCAGTATCTGCAGATTTTTGACGCACAATAATGGATGATGAGATCTGAGTGATGTCTAAAACAATTTCTCATTTAAAATGTAGAATTTTTAGGAATTTTGTGCTTAAATCCGTTAATTTTACTCATTTTTTTGTTGTTGTTTTGTTCTGATTCAGGTGAATTTATTTCATATTTCTGCATTTTATTGATTTTATTTTATTCTGCATGTTTATTTACAATTATCAGCAGAAAGTGTGAGAAAAATATCAGACAATGCAGTCGGCCTGTCCCAAATTATTAGATCCTAAATTATTTATATCATCTGTGGCGAAACAAAACCTCATATCTCCAGAAAAGAGAAGAAAACATACTTAACTCTAAAGGTAATGTAAAAAATATAGAATTTTGGATGATTTCTATTGATTAATTAGTTGTTTTATAGAGTATATAATATATTCTTTTACTTCAAGCTGTCCTCAACACACACACACACACACACACATATCGATATGGACATAGATATAAATATAGATGCAATCCCTCTAAATGGCATCAAAAAGGGTTCCAGTAAACCCTAGAACCTTATTTTTTCTACAGAACCATGTAGTGTGATGTGGATCTTAGCAGATGATCCACTTGGGGTGGTGTTGGTGACAGAAAAAGGGTCCAGAAAACAACTTTAGGGAAGTTTCTCCATAGAAAAGAACCTTCTATGCATTCAGGTGGTTTCTTGAGGAACTATGGTTCTGTTTCTAGCTGCCTCTAATAAAGAACCTTTAAAGAACCCTGTTTTTAAGAGTGTACACACTGCTGGGAAACTGTCTGCAGTGTGAAGGCCTGGGAGAAAAGAGCATAACGCCATGTAAATGAACCTTATCCTCTCACACACACACACACACACACTCACACACACATGGGGTAAAAGTGCTAGCCAGGGGGATTTAGCAGCTCTTTAAGGCAGCTCCTCGCCGCTGATGGTTCTGGGCCTCCAGTGATGAAGTTAAACCTGACGAGCTTAGAGCCGAACCTCTGCAGAAATGGGCCGTTTCCTCTTTTACTCATTAAAAGTGACGAGTGAACGGCTGCGGTCGGCCGATTGATTAACGTGTTCGAACGGTGGGCTTATGAGCTCTTAATCATCTGCACTACATTCTGACCAGATGTTGGTCAAAAAGTGATTGATCACACTTTTCAGCCTCCGTGTTTCCTGCAGATATAAGCGTAAATATCGTGATTCAGGGCCTAAACCAGAACAGCGCCGGTCTTTGGTAAGGAACCTGAACCACATCCGCTCGGGCCAATCAGGTGTGCGGCGCTGCATCAGAACAATCTTATGGTTAAAAAGGTACTTTTTCAAAAAAAATACAGATACATAGTGCAAAATGTAAACGTAAAATAATGAAATGCATTTATTTAAAAGATGTCAGTGTTAACCCTTGAATTATTAGCTTCAGTAAAATATACATGCACTATATGTGGCAGAAAAAGAATGCCTTAATATTTTGTGAAATTCTTTCACAATTTATGTCATGATATTTTCGGAACATTTTGGAGGGTGAATGGAAAAGTGTCGAGAGAAATGTGAATTTTTCATGCACGTTGCGCAAAATCCACCCAAACAGGACTCATCCTGCGCAGAAAAACTCCAATCAACGTTCTTTAATGATTTTAATCAGCTCAAAATGAATATCGTGATCTAATTGATCACGATGAGGATTAACACCGTGCAGCCCCGCGCATGTAGAACAGCAGGCGGTGAAACAGCGCCCTCGTGCGGCCGCGGCGCAGACCGAGCACTGCGCTGTATTCAAATGTCCCGGCGGGGCGTGTTCCCTCACCTGCGCTTAAAGAGCTGCGGGGCAGAGTGTGTGCTGCACTTCACCAGCGACCTTTACACACTCTCACACACTCACATACTCTCTCTCTCTCTCACACACACACACACTCACAAACACTCACACACACACACACCAGGCCAGCCGCTCCAGGACTTTTCCTCCGGCTGGACTCTAACATGGTCCCGGAGGCGGAGGGGGCTCTCACTCTGAAGGCGCGCTGAGAAAGTTTTAAAACTTTTTTCTCCGGACCCCCACCTCCCGTCGCCACCTTTTCTTTCTCTACTCTTTGGATTTTTTCGCTTATTGGGTTCCCCCTCGCCGGAGTCCGTCCCCGAGTGGGATTTGATCCGTTTGGGAGTTTCTGTGCGTGTGGGATGCTGAGCTCCGTGAAGATGGAGTGCGGCGAGGTTGGGGAGTGGAGTCTCTACAGTGAACCCAGCGAGGTCAGTAATGCCACACACACCTCTAATATCTCACCAACATCTCACTAATGTCTCCCACATCTCTATCTCCAAAATATAACCAATCTCTCCAACATCTCACCAACATCTCACTTACTTCTCCCACATCTCTAATATCTCCAGAATATTACCCTATCTCCAACATCTCACTAACATCTCATTACGTCTCCCACATCTCTCTAATATCTCCAAAATATTACCATATCTTCAACATTTCACTAATTTCTCCAACATTTCTCTGATATTTCACCAAAATCTCACCAATATCTCCAACATCTCACCAACAAAAAAGTCACAACCCTTTTTGGTTTGATTTTCTTTCCTTGTTAGCCTTAAAGTGTAAATAAATCAACATCATGGCTTTAATAAAAATCGCTCCAGATGTTCAAAATCCTAAATCTCATTTAATTCTTTCTTAAAAGTTTTGTTTTTTGTTGTTAAATTGTCCCGAGTTCTTATTTGAGCTGGAATAACTTTTACACTGAGGTCTTTAGAAGGAACAGGGTAGAAAACTCTTAACTCAGACTCGACATTTAGGCGATCGTGGTGCAGAAATATAAAAAAAAAAGACTTAAACACGATTAAATACTCATATATACAAATCCACACACACTGCTCCCTCTGCGCCGAAAGAGGAAGCAATAAAGGGATTTAGGGCTCAGTTTGAGTCCAAAAAGGCAAAACTGAAGCTGAATTCTCTCACGAGAGGCTCTTTAAACACTTTACAGTCCGTTCATGGTCATAAAACGTCACCAAATTAATCCTTAATCTCAAATATAATCTAATGTTAAAGTGTAATTTCATGAATCAAATATATTTCATGTGTTTTTTCTCTGGTGGTCTGGACGGCGACGTTTCTTCTCATCCTGTTGAAACGTTTCCTTTACGAAGATCTTCACTCGCTGACGGACTCTAAACTCCGTCTAAACGCTGCTCATTTCTTTAAATAATCTTAATGTTTAGAAATTAAAAGATGATTTTTTTGAAGAAGAGAAACAAGATTTGACTTTAGAAAAGAATAGAATAGAACAGAATAGAATAGAGTAATCTTTTATTATCCCACAAATGGGAAATTTGGGCGGCTGAAGAGTTTTTTTAATTGCAGCTGAAGAGTTTTTATATCACATCAACACAATTATTCGTGTATTTTGGGAGAATCTTTACAGGTTTAAGCATTTTTTTGTTTAAAATATTTTCTCAACTCTGTTTAGATTAAATCTAGATTATAATTCTGTACACTAATAATTTGTCTCCTATATTTGAGAGATATTTTAAGATGAGAGGTTTGTTTTTTTTACCTTTTGATCTTTTTGAGTATCATTTATTGTGAAGCCTAATTAGAATATATATTCAGTTCTTCAATTTTTGGATTTTTGGCTGTATCTATATCATGTCTCTGACTGTTACTGAAAATCAGAGCAATTAAAGTGTAATTAATGAATTAACTGATTACACTGATAACATAATTGATTTATTTCCTGCTCTTGTAGATGTATTCTTCTCCGAGTGCCATGAACGCCGTTGGCGGCCTGAACAGCTACATCAACCTGAACCCAGCCGGTTCCGGCTCGAGCATGAACATGGGATATCCCGGACCCGGATTAAGTACGAGTCCCCTGGCTGGCATGGGCGGAGCTCCCAACCACATGAGCTTGTCTCCGATGGGTGCCTCACTGAACCCGAACTCTCTGACCCAACTGGGTTCCCCTGGATCATCTCTGGGCCCACTTTCCCACTACACCCAGAGCGCCTCTCAGCCCATGTCCCAGCTCAGCTACCCGTCCCCGACCCCTCTGAGTCGACCCAAAGAGGTGCCCAAACCTTACCGTCGCTCACTGACCCATGCTAAGCCCCCCTACTCCTACATCTCCCTCATCACCATGGCCATTCAGCAGTCCAGCAACAAAATGCTGACCCTCAACGAGATCTACCAGTGGATTATGGACCTTTTCCCTTATTACCGCGAGAACCAGCAGCGCTGGCAGAACTCAATCCGCCACTCGCTGTCCTTCAACGACTGCTTTGTCAAAGTGGCCCGGTCCCCCGATAAGCCTGGCAAGGGCTCCTACTGGGCGTTGCACCCGAATTCAGGCAACATGTTTGAAAATGGCTGCTACCTGCGGCGGCAGAAGAGGTTCAAGATCGAAGATAAGGCAGGCAAGAAGTCTGCCAACTCCGCCAAGTCTCAAGAAGGTGGAAGTTCAAAGAATGGGCACCAGGATGGGATCCAGGAGGACCACAGCCCAGCAGCAGGTTCTGATGGTGCCGATTCTGCCCAGTCCGATGCTTCCCACCCTGGATCTGTCCCCGAGGAGCAGCAGAGGAACCTGGTGCCCCTAGATTGCCCATCTCAAGCGAGCGGCTTGGCGCACGGCTCCCCACTGTCCATTCCTGTGTCTGTGCCAACCTCAATGCCCACCCCCAGCTCCCACCTGCAACCCCAGGGCATGGGGGCCCACTTGCTGACCAGCCCTCTGTCCAGCCCCATGCATCCGCACCTGGACCTGCAGAATGACCCCCTGAAGTCCATGGACCCTCACTACAACTTCAACCACCCGTTCTCCATCACCAACCTCATGTCCAATGAGCAGAAGATGGACCTCAAGTCATACCAGGACCAGGTCATGGCCTACAGCAGCTACGCAGCTTCCTCACCCGTGACCGCAAAACAGATTTACGACAGCGCCGGACCTTCAGCCATGGACTCGGGAGCGTATTACCAAACCCTGTACAGCAGGTCTGTCCTGAACGCATCCTAACAGGTCAGAACTTTCTGAAGCGGACTGTCCACACCCTTCCTGAGCTTCTGTCAGTCCAGGAGTACTGCTTTGTGTTCCAACACATCACATTTGCGCTGAAGAAGTTGTGCTGGACGTGGAGTCTCTAAACTTCTCAGACAGACTCTCATGAGAAGCACATTTTTATTCTAGAGCATAGACGACAACCTTCTCCGAAACAGTTGTGGACAAATTCAGGAAGCCAGGTTTTTGTCTGAACAAGGAGAAGAAGTGTAAAATAGGGCTGAACGAATTATTATTAAACTTCCCCGATTAGAGCTCATCAAAGGTCTGATATTTTAGGATGTCAGTAAACCTGCCGCCCTTTTGTCTTAACAAATATCAGATGTTTTAGGAGATTTAGATATTTAGGCGATGAATTGTTCAGCCCTTTCGTGATCACACTTACCCAATAACACCCCGATCGTAAAAGTGTGACCCACCTCAGACGTTCTGGAGTGGCTGCGTGAGATATTTGGGTCTGAACCAAGTTCTGCATTAAAGCAGAAGCCGGGCCGGTGAGCGGGTCCACTCTGAGAACCGACACCCTGCCAGACTCAGGGGCTTCAGATTCACATGCACAACCAATAAAACCCAAAGGATGAGTGGACGAGTCCAGAAAGAGACTTCTCACCTTCAGGATGCGGGACATTTTTTTCCCCAAAAGCATGTACGATGTGTGTTTGTGTGTGTGTGTGTATACATATACATATGTATATATATATAAAGTGACTGGCGTGGGGAAGAGGGGGTGTTTATTTATGACGGGAAGAAATTAATATATCGTTTTTTTCTCAGTTTTTTGTGTTTGGACAGGCAGTGGAAGTGTGTGAGTTGAGGTTACTGCTGCGGCTGCTGTGTTACAGGGAAATCCGTCTTGTGTTACAGCGCAGGCTGCGATTCCTGTTATAAAGTGTGCAAACACACACTGTGTACACACTGCTCTTAACACAGGTCGTGTGTTTGCGACGTGCATCACGGTTTAACCCTTTAAACTGTCCGGTTACTCCTTTGCAGGCTTATTATCCAGTAACTGCTCTGAAATGTATTGAAAGTGTGGCCCCTCCGCAGTTTAAGACGTACAAGCCATTTTTTTCTTGATTTTCTTTTTGGTGTTGATGTTGTTTCTTGGGTCCCATTTCGCAAAAAGTGAATCAAACTGTGGTAAATGCTTTGGTTTAACAGCCCAGCTCCTCAGTTCACATGTTAGTCTGTTTGAATGCCAGTAAAGCCATATTGGTCGCCCAGTGCAGGAGCAGTTAAAGGCCATTTACACACAGTACTTTGCACTAGTGACCCCTCTGTTTTACCCCACAGGTGGAGGGGGGGTCTTTTCAGGGGGGTCATTACTTTTGTTACTACAGTGGCTTTATGACTACCTTTTTGTAGGCAGTGTCCGAGGATCGCTCGCTCTCTCAGCCCTTTTTTGGGAGTTTCTTATTCTCTTTACTGCTGAAAAAAATCAGATCTCATAGAAAAAAGGCCAGACTTCCCTTCTTTATGGAGGAGAGAAACAATCCCAGGTCAGAGTTTTGTCTTTTGCTGTGTTTATTTAAACCTTCCTCTGTACTTTCAGTCCACAAAGGCAAGAAGAAGGGCATTTATATCGATATATAAATAAAGATGTATAAGATTATAAGGTGTACATGTCCTGGTGTTGTGGATGTCCTTTTCTTATTAAAGAAACACAAAACAAAACTGGAGTTTTTATTCTAAAAAGACTTAATTGTGAAATAAATTATACATTAGTACATGACTTGTGCATATTAAAAGGAACAATCAATTAAATCGTCAATAGTCACCAGTTTCACGTTATCACATTTCAGGCAGTAGTCACCAGTTAGCGGTATGTAGCTGGTGACTACTAGATTACATTCACTGTTAGCAGAGTTAGCATCTTCTTTTTTTAAAAGCTTTTTCCAGCCTCTTTTTTCTCTTTGATTAATAAAAATCTGCATTACTGTGCCTTTGAGGCTGATTATATGTTAGCGAGTTCCGTTCTGATACCTTGAGTGAGGTTCAAGCAGAAACACACCTTGTAACCTCAAAGCGAGTGGGCGGGGCTAAGCAGCTGTGTCACACACACACTCCTGAGCCGGAGCGTTAATGCTAAAAGGCCCACAGTTTCCTCTGCAGTCAGAGCTGGGTCTCCTTGGCTCCTCTGAGAACATCAGTTGGGTTGAAGGAGAATTCAGGATCTCCAGGTATTAGATGATCCTGGAGTGTGTGATGATGATGTGTTTAGTTTAATTTAACAGAGAACGCTCATAAACACACCTCGTAAAGCGAGCTGAACATATTCCATCTGCTGTCTTAATAAAACCACCTTCTACAGACGGTGGAGGATCCGGTACCGACTAACGAGTCAGGATTAAAGGGGAACCTGACGAGGTAGGCCTTAAAGCCAACACCTCACAAAGCCAGGGTGCAGTTAATAAGAGAAGATGTTCCTTGTTTTGCTCTTCGTTTACATGTCTATCTCTACTGAGTTACATTTGACTACTCTTCGCTCTCTCTCTCTCTCTCTCTCTCTCTCTCTCTCTCTCGTTCACTCACTCCTGAGTGTGATGTGCTTTGAAAAGGCTCTACAGAGTGATGTGATCACAGAGAGAATGACTTCACAGAGCTGTGTGATGAGGCTGCAAATTCAGAACAGAGAGAGAGAGAGAGAGGGGTGGGGGCAGAGAGAGAGAAAGAGAGAGTATTTGTACAGTCTACCTATTTTTTGCACTTTTTGTTTTCTTAAATATCCATCATTTCATCTTAAGTTAAATTTTTTACTCGACTCCACAAACCTTTAAAGAACTAAACAGAATCTGACCAGTGATTCTGTGAATGTGAATGAAGCAAAGTGAAGTGAATGCCATCTAAATCATTCGACTTGAATCAAATTACATTAAACTGAACTGAACTCATTCCAAATGGACTGAAGTGAATTGAGCTGCATTTACACAAACCGGGCTAAACTGAACCGAACTGAGCCGAAACGGATTAAACTAAACTGAATTGAACTGAAAGGAATGGAACTGAACTGAATTGAACTGAATCTGAATAAACTGAAGTGAAGTGAACAGCATTTCAACAACCCAAACTAAAAAGAACTGAATTAAAGTGAACTAAAAAAGAGAATTAACTAGGCCTGAGGTCAATTAAACTGAATTAAATCATTAATGTACCTGAATCTGAACAGAAACTAAAGTGAACCAAACTGTAAAAAATGAAACTCATATTGAACCGGATCGATTGACCGAGCTGACGGGAGAGAAAGGCTTCAGGTGTGTGATGTGAATCCATGGCGTGTGTTCCTGCGGGTTGAGTACAATGGTGCCTTGCTGTTGGTGCTTCAGGTGATAAGATAGCCTTACCTAGAGTGATAGCGTTTCCACGGAGACGTGCTGCGCCCTTCCACCTGCTTCTAACCTCTAACCTTATCATGGCTACCCGACAGACTGCCGCCCTGAATAAAATGCAAATAATATTCACTTCTTTTAAGATAGACCTGCAAGGACTTTGGACGGATTGCAAACAACAACAACAACAACAATAATAATAACAACAACAACCACAACAACAACAACAATAATAATAATAACAACAACAACAACAACAATAATAATAATAATAATAAAATGAATCACTATTATTTGTGAAAATGACATTAGTCATTGTGAACACAGTGAACCACAACCAAACACATCCTCTGTATTTAACACACACACACACACACACACCGTCCAGCAGGGAGCAGGCACATCCAGCACCCAGGGAGCAGTGATGGGGACGGTACCTTGATCAAGGGAACCTCACGGCAACCTACTGGTCTGGGGTTCAAACCCACAACCTTTCAATCCTGGGGCCTTGTCCTTTAACACCAGGTCACCACTGCCCCTATTACAATTATAGGGTTCTAGATCCTTTTTTTAATCTTTGATTTTCACTTTTAAGAGTGTTTCATTTTAGGACGTAGTAGAGTTTACTGTCTGCACAAATACCAGCTCCTGTGATTTCAGGAGCTGATCTAGAATCAGTCCTAAATGTGGAGGAATCTGATCCCAGATCAGTCTGAACAGCAGTCCTGGGGTTTGAAACAACCGCCTTTATTAACTTTTCGCACTTTTATAATAAATTGTGTAACGTCAGAGCAACAGATTAGGAAACCCGGGCAATCACCCACCAGGAGTGTCAGCATTCATTCCCACTTCTGTACCTCTTTATCACAGGTAACCACTGGTCACTGATCACTGCTTCAGTCAGTGATCGCTGTGGTATCCCAGGTGGTTACTGGGTGGTAATTTATGGTATTCCACATGGTTGGTTACATGTTCACAGCTCGTTGCTATGGTATCCCAGGTGAGTGAGTAGGTGGTTGCCATGGTATCCCACAAGGAGATGTACATATGTGGTTGCTATGGAGTTCCATGAAGTTACTGAGGTCTTCTCATGTGGTTGCTGTGTTAGTCCACACGGTTGATTAAGGCGTGTTATGATTGAACATGAATGTATGTAGTTCCACTGTTAATGTCATTTGGGTAAAAATGGGTGCCAAGCAGAAACTGAACATCCAATCCAGGTCACTATATAAGGACTCGACATGCAACACCGTGAGCAAGCAAACATAAATAAATAAATTACAAAACTAAACAAAATAAAAAGTCAATTTTAAAATAAAATCCTCTGCATCTTCCTGCTTCAAATCGACCACCTGCATGTCCTCTCTCTCCACGTCCATAAACCTCCTCTTTGTCCTTCCTCTTCTCCTCTTTCCTGGCAGCTCCATCTTCAACATCCTCCTCCTGATATACTCCTCGTCTCTCCTCTGGACGTCCAAACCAACGCAACCTTGCTCCTCTAACTTTGTCTCCAAGACGTCCAACCTGAGCTGAATGATAAATAAAACGTTTGTTACAGTAAATAAAAGGAATACTTTTATTCTCTCTACCTTTAAAGGAAAAATTATAAAATCCGTAAATACAATTATGGTGTAGCTTATTTTCTTGGCCCTCCTGAACAAAAAGCCCTTAAATGGTGTGATGATGACGACGATGAAGGAAAAAGAGGAATGTTTTGACGTCAGAGGTGCTTCAGCGCAGCGTGAAGGTGAGTAATATCCTCCACTCCCTTCACCGTTCCCAGCTGTATCCCTCCATATTTCACCTGCTGACTGATAAGAGAGG
The DNA here is from genome assembly GCA_017165825.1 of Hepsetus odoe. Lineage (NCBI taxonomy): Eukaryota > Metazoa > Chordata > Actinopteri > Characiformes > Hepsetidae > Hepsetus > Hepsetus odoe. The sequence goes on from CM029375.1 coordinate 28,005,008, forward strand.
TTTGTTAAGCTGTTAGATCCTGGTATAAACTCACCGAGCAACACACTGTAATTAGCACTGCAGAGAGAGTCACTGTCGAACAAAACCTTGTATCACCAAAATGACACCTTTACAGAAAAAGGAAAAAGATTTAGAACTCAAACATCAGTGTGAAAAAAGGGTTTGGTTATTTTTGACAAAAAAAATACTTGAGGATGGAGCTGCCAGGCAAGAGGAGGAGAGGAAGGACAAAAAGGAAGTTTATGGATGTGGAGAAAGAGGACATGCAGGGGGACGGTGTGAAAGAGGAAGATGCAGAACACAGGAAGACATGGAGATGGGGGAAGATTTCCATTCCAGACTCTGTCTCTCCAGATCTTCCTGAAGGACAGTGTTGTTGTCTCTCATATTCAGTCCAGTCTCTGTACCTGAGCAGTTCTCCAGATCTTCCTGAAGGACAGTGTTGTTGTCTCTCATGTTCAGTCCAGTCTCTGTACCTGAGCAGTTTGATAGTTCTGTGTTGGTTAATCCACACAGTGATCTACGTCTGAACCTTCAAGCAGAACAAAGCGTCTCACTTAAGACATGAAGCAGAGAAGAACCAGGAGCAGATGATTCAAGATCAGCAGGTGATTTGTTTACTACTGATGTTGAGTGGAGAACCCCTCTCTCTAGAATCTTCTATCTTTAGGAGACTGTGCAGCCTGGAGCAATAAAACCTTTAATTGAATCTCAATCTGGTAAAGATCAAAGAGACGGCCAGGAAACAGTTTTTACACCAAGAAGGAGATTCGCTACAGAACACTCAGAGACGAGGGGGTGCATGTTGATGTAGAAACTGAAGAAAGAGGGATGCAGTGTGAATGGTGGGTGAAGCATCCTCCACTGGATCCTGGAGGAGGGCCGTGGTGTGTTTACTCGAGAGTGTGAGTGTGTTTAAGAGCAGGCGTTTAGGGCGGATCCTGCGCCTCAGGCCGTTTCTTCAGCAGTTATTCCACAGCCGAGGCGTGTCTCTCACTCCGGGGGAATTTTCGTAGCCCTACATCCGTCTGGAGCTTTCGGCCGGATTTCATCCGTTCATGCGCGGACGACACTCAACACCAGGGCCTCCAGACGCTCGATCCTCAATCCCACCTCCAACGAAACCGACCTGCATCGGGAGACCGACCCAAACTTTAACTTTTATTTTGGACAGCAGTGTGTCCGGACCCTTTATTTTAGCATGTTTTTCTCTTTCCCTGAATCAAAATAAGGGTTTTTATTAAATTAGCTGCTATATATACTGCTGGCCTGCAGAGCAAGGCAGTTTCAGACAATAAAATTCAATTCTAGTCATTTCAGTT
>CM029375.1:28011329-28021745 GCA_017165825.1 Hepsetus odoe
CTCTCTCTCTCTCTCTCTCTCTCTCTCTCTCTCTCTCTCATTCTCTCTCTCTCTCTCTCTCTCTCTCTCTCTCTCTCTCTCTTTCCCACCACAGCAGTTTATTTGTAAGAGGAAGCTCCTGAATGTCTGCAGGAACACGGATCCTGTGGCTTCCAGGACGTTTTTCCGTGTCTCCTTCACTTTTCTGTTTTATCTGTTCATCTGTTTACAAACCGCAACACCAACAAACCGCAACGCTGCCTTCCCAAAGCGTCCCTTCATTAGAGATAAGAGTCGCACAGCGTCAGAAACCACATAAACAGGTCTGTTACAGATCAGCGAACTCCTCCACGCACTCTGAGGAGAGTCGCCTTCCAGCCGGACAGGCTCGTATTGTGATATTCTAATATAATGTTCTGCTGGAAAAATTAGAAACAAGGAGCATTGGCTTCAGTGATGCACCATTTAAGGAGGAATGGAGATGTGGAATATCAAGCAAACTTTACAAAAACCCACATGAGGTGTGCATGTGACGAGTAAGGCTGACAATCAACTGCATTTGGGGTGAATTAGAGGAAATGTGGTTTTCCGCTTTACAGGTGTGTAGTGGACATTCTGAGACCGCCACTGTCCTCCAGCCAATAAGAACTTCCTTCATATGCCTGCACCTTCAATGAGAGAGAGAGACGTCCCTCTGTGTGTCCATCGGTGCAGGACAGAGTGAAGGAGAGTGAGAGAGAGGACAGGGAGAGTGGACAGTGGAGTTCAGGGTGTGTGGAGTGTGTGTCCGTGATGGAGAACTAGTAGAGACGGTGATGAAAGTGAAGCGGTGAAGTTCATGTTGATTATTTTCAGTAGATTGTTTTTATTGGAGTTGAAGTTTGAGGGTTTAATATTCTTTAATTCTATTAATATGGAGTGAGATTCAGTTCACTTTGTAGTGGTGGACGTTCTGAGGCCTCCAGCCACTGAGAACATCCTCCTGCGCCTTCTGAATGAAGTCTACTCCAAAAATACCCCCCCCCCCTTAAGAGCCCACTGTCTAAACAAACATGTTGAGAGTCTTTCTGAAAACTGCCTCTGCTCTGGACTCGGTTTACACCCATCTGCCAGCGAGACAGCTGAGTTTAACCCTTTAAAGGCTGGACTTGCAAAACAAAACATTTCAGTTCAGTTTAAATTAAAGGACCCACATCAAAGGAATTTTGATGATCCCAAGATCCCTTTACATGAAGCAGTCAATTAAATTAAACTGGAACAAGTGTTTTAGTGCTCCAGGCTGCAAAGTATCTAAAGACACAAGGTTCTAGATAAAGAGGTTCCACCCACTCAGCGTTCAGCATCAGCAGTAAATGAATCACCTGATCATCTGGAATCATCTGCTCCTGGATCTTCACTGTTTCATGTCTTAAGTTAGACGCTTTGTTCTGCTTGAAGGTTCAGACGTAGATCACTGTGTGGATTAACCAACACAGAACTATCAAACTGCTCAGGTACAGAGACTGGACTGAACATGAGAGACAACAACACTGTCCTTCAGGAAGATCTGGAGAACTGTCCCTCAACAATGTATTAAAATACAAGAGGAAGCAGAAGATGAAGAAATGAGGGCTTCAAGACTTTTGCGCAGCGGTGTATATATTCAGATTTCACATCTTTTTTGAGGAAGAGAGTTTGTGGGCCATGGCACTGAAGGACCTGCATCCCATGGGGAGACAGAAGTTCACACATATATATATATTAATGTGCAAAAGTTTTCTAGTTTTGGGTTTTTGTGATGTACCACATTCCACAAAAAAAAATCCATCTCCAGTCCACCTGTCAAGGAGGTCTTTGGATGGAGCTCTTGGAGGAAACAAACACAAACACAGGGAGAACATGTCCACACAGAAAGGACCTGGACTGTCCCACCTGGGAATCAACCCCATGACCTTCTGACTGTACATATTTACAGATATATATAAATACCTGTAGTTGTTTAACACTGCCTGAAATAAACCTGATTGAGTCAAGTCATGTCAAGTAGGGTTTTGTTGTCATTTCATACACATACATACATACACAGTACATAGTGAAACGAAATAACGTTCCTCCAGGACCCTGGTGCTACACATAAAACAGCATCAGATACATAATAAGACAGAAGACAACATAAGACACAACAGAGGACACAAAATAAAACACAAGACAAGGCAACAAGTGCAGACAACAGACAGCACAACAGACAGTACATTCATCCGTCAGAGGGCCGCAGTGTTATAGAACAAAGCAGCCCAGGCTTTTGGGCAGTGTAACAGTGTAGCAGTGTCACAGTGTAGCAGTGTAACAGTGTAGCAGTGTAACAGTGTAAAAGTGTAACAGTGTAGCAGTGTAACAGTGTAACAGTGTAGCTGTGTCACAGTGTAGCAGTGTCACAGTGTCACAGTGTAACAGTGTAACAGTGTAACAGTGTAACAGTGTAACAGTGTAGCAGTGTAACAGTGTAACAGTGTAACAGTGTAACAGTGTAGCTGTGTCACAGTGTAACAGTGTAACAGTGTAGCAGTGTAACAGTGTAACAGTGTCACAGTGTAACAGTGTAACAGTGTAACAGTGTAACAGTGTAGTAGTGTAACAGTGTAGTAGTGTAACAGTGTAACAGTGTAACAGTGTAGCAGTGTAACAGTGTCACAGTGTAACAGTGTAGTAGTGTAACAGTGTAACAGTGTAGCAGTGTAGCAGTGTAACAGTGTAGCAGTGTCACAGTGTAGCAGTGTCACAGTGTAGCAGTGTAACAGTGTAGCGGTGTAACAGTGTAACAGTGTAGCAGTATAACAGTGTAGCAGTGTAACAGTGAAGCAGTGTCACAGTGTAGCAGCGTAACAGTGTAGCAGTGTAACAGTGTAACAGTGTAGCAGTGTAACAGTGTAGCAGTGTCACAGTGTAGCAGTGTCACAGTGTAGCAGTGTAACAGTGTAACAGTGTCACAGTGTAGCAGTGTAACAGTGTAATAGTGTCACAGTGTAGCTGTGTCACAGTGTCACAGTGTAACAGTGTAGCAGTGTAGCAGTGTAGCAGTGTAGCAGTGTAATAGTGTAACGGTGTAACAGTGTAGCAGTGTAGCAGTGTAGCAGTGTAATAGTGTCACAGTGTAACAGTGTAACAGTGTAGCAGTGTAGCAGTGTAATAGTGTCACAGTGTAGCAGTGTAACAGTGTAGCAGTGTAACAGTGTCATAGTGTAACAGTGCAACAGTGTAACAGTGTAGCAGTGTAACAGTGTAACAGTGTAGCAGTGTAACAGTGTAACAGTGTAGCAGTGTAGCAGTGTAGCGGTGTAACAGTGTACCGGTGTAGCGGTGTAGCAGTGTAACAGTGTAGCAGTGTAGCAGTGTAACAGTGTAGCAGTGTAGCAGTGTAACAGTGTAGCAGTGTAGCAGTGTAGCAGTGTAACAGTGTAGCAGTGTAACGGTGTAGCGGTGTAGCGGTGTAGCAGTGTAACAGTGTAACAGTGTAGTGGTGTTGCGGTGTAGCAGTGTAGCGGTGTAGCAGTGTAGCGGTGTAACAGTGTAACAGTGTAGCGGTGTAGCGGTGTAGAGGTGTAACACTAACAGTGTAGCAGTGTAGCAGTGTAACAGTGTAGTGGTGTAGAGGTGTAACAGTAATAGTGTAGCAGTGTAACAGTGTAGCAGTGTAACAGTGTAGCGGTGTAGCAGTGTAGCAGTGTAACAGTGTAGCGGTGTAGAGGTGTAACAGTAATAGTGTAGCAGTGTAACAGTGTAACAGTGTAGCGGTGTAGAGGTGTAACAGTAACAGTGTAGCAGTGTAACAGTGTAACAGTGTAGCGGTGTAGAGGTGTAACAGTAACAGTGTAGCAGTGTAGCAGTGTAACAGTGTAGCGGTGTAGAGGTGTAACAGCAACAGTGTAGCAGTGTAGCAGTGTAACAGTGTAGCGGTGTAGCAGTGTAGCGGTGTAACAGTGTAACAGTGTAGCGGTGTAGCAGTGTAGCGGTGTAACAGTGTAACAGTGTAGCGGTGTAGCGGTGTAGAGGTGTAACACTAACAGTGTAGCAGTGTAGCAGTGTAACAGTGTAGCGGTGTAGAGGTGTAACAGTAACAGTGTAGCAGTGTAACAGTGTAGCAGTGTAACAGTGTAGTGGAGCAGTATGAGTAAAATAGATAATAGATAGATGAGATGAATAAGTGTGAAGATTGGCAGTTCAGAAGTCTGATGTTCCGAGGAAGAAACAGTTTCCCATCCTGGTAGCGCAGGCCCGTACGCTGCGGAACCTTTTCCCGGATGATTAACGGAAAAGTGGAAAATTGTCATTTCAAATACAAACACCTTTTTAATTATACCACATGGTGCTAAAAGAGAATAAATACAAAAATAAAAACAAGATATGAGCTTTTTAAACTGCAGTGAACTGCCTGCTCTCCTGAAACCCGTTCCATAAGTTTCCTGAAACTCAGATAAAGTGGCAGCGATCGTTTCATCTGAATGATTACAGCGTCAGGAGCAGCCAAATAACACACAGCAGCATTTCCCAGAAAACAGCTTATTTAATAGGAACCAGGCGGCTCCACCTGCTCCCTTTAAGAGCCAAGGCACTGCAAACACACGTGTGTGTGTGTGTGTGTGTGAGTGTGTGTGTGTGTGTGTGTGTCTGTGTGTGTGTGTGTGTGTGTGTGTGTGTGTGTGTGTCTGTGTGTCTGTGTGTCCCAGTTATAGTGAAGTGGATCAGTGTGTGAAGTTGGAACTTTCTGTGTGTTTTCTATCACTTCTATACTGCCTAAGGGGGCTATTCACATTGCTATGGAAACGCTTATCGATAGTTTTTTATGTGGATCATTGAATGTTCAATTTATTCCTATGAATTGCTTTGCATGCTTAAGTTATAACATTTTTTAAAGTAAATAAATTTCAGCTTTTTTTTTTCTTTCGGCTGCTCCCGTTTAGGTGTAAGTGCGGATCATCCATCTCCATTTCTTCCGGTCCTCTCCATCTTCCTCCTTCACAATGTTCCCTTGCATGTCCTCTCTCTCCACGTCCATAAACCTCCTCTTTGTTCTTCCTCTTCTCCTCTTTCCTGGCAGCTCCATCTTCAACATCCTCCTCCTGATCTACTCCTCGTCTCTCCTCTGGACACGTCCAAACCAACGCAGCCTTGCTTCTCTAAACGTCCTCCAAAACATCCCACCTGATCTGTCCCTCTAATATACTCATTTCTAATCCTGTCCATCCTCGTCACACCCAACGAACATCTCAGCATCTTTAACTCTGACACCTCCAGCTCCGCCTCCTGCCTTTTCATCCCCATCTCCAACCCATATTACATAGCTGGTCTCACTGCCGTCCTGTAAAATTTCCCTTTCACTCTTGCTGGTCAACGTCTGTCACAAATCTTCCCACTCTTCTCCACCTCTATTCCAATTCTATTATTAACTCTATTCCAACCAGCCTGCACTCTCTTCTTCTCCTCTTTTCCACACTCACTGTTACTCTGAACTGTTAATCCCAAGTATTTAAACTCCTCCACCTTTGTCACCTCTACTCCCTCCATCCTCACCACTCCACTTTCCTCCCTTTCATTCACACTCATGTATTCTGTCTTTGCCCTACTCACTTTCATTCCTATCTTGAGCAGATCTCCATCTCTCAAGGTTCTCATCAAGCTGCTCCCTACTCCCTACTCACTTTAAATGCATCCGTCACTCCTACTGTGGATTTCACTGCTGTCACACTGCCCTCATACATATCCTGAACTACTCTAACATACTTTTCTGTAACACCAGACATCCTCATACAAAACCACAACTCCTCTCTAGACACCCTGTCATCTGCTTTCTCCAAGTCCACAAAGATGCAATGTCAAGTTAAGTCAAGTCAGCTTTATTTATAAAGTGATTTTTACAGCTGTTGTTGTTGTCACAAAGCAGCTTTACAGAATGCAGTCTGAGCCCCAATTGGGTAAGCCGAGGGCAACAGAGGCAGAACTCCCCAAAACAGGAGGAAGAAACCTTGGGAGGAACCAATACCCAAAATGGGAACCCGTCCTCCTCTGGTCGACACTGGAAATGAAGAAGGAAAGAAAGAAAGAGAAAGTGTGTTTCATAACGAATCAATTAAGAGCAGACTTCCAGTAAAGTATGAATTCATTAGTATCTGTCATGCAGCTTCTTCTGACCCTCTTTTCTTAGCCTGCTTCCACCACTCTTTCCTTTGCAGACCGAAATAAAGTCAGTTCAACTCAGTTCAGGCTCTATTACATTTCATTTCATTTTATTTAATTTCTGTTCAGTTTTTTCTCATTCAATTCACTGCTAAATTCTGCTTAATCTGTTCCATTTCAGTTAAATTCACTTCAATTCACTTGTTTCAACTCAATTCTGTTCAGCTGTAACATTTTATGAACTTAATTTCTGTTTTGTTCAAGTCACTTCAGTCCATCTCATTTAATTTCAATTCAGAGCAACTTAATTAAATTATGTGTGGTTTAGTTTCTGATTTGTTTGATTCACATTAATTCAATACTTTTTAATATGACAGAAGACTCCTCCAAAAGCCGAGCTCTTGGGGTACACACCCTTGCCAGTGGCAGGAGGTTGCCTAGAGGGGAGGCCAAAGAAACCTCAAGAAGACAAAACTGGGACATGAGGACGGTGGAGTCCAGCCAGAAGAGACAAGACTGGGGCGCTGACACAGGATGAGATGCGGAGCTGGACACAGGAGGAGACTAGGGAATGTACATGGGACGAGACGTGGGGCTGGACAGGGACACAGGATGGGACTGGGGAGCAGACACTAAACAGGACCAGGACACAGGGCCAGACTGTGGAGCGGGCACAGAAGGAGGAACAGGAGGAGACATGGGACGGGACTGGGGAGCTGACACATAAGGAGAAGACACAAGACAGGACTGGGGACCTGACAGGTTCAGTTTTGTTGTTGGATTCAATTCATTTCACTTCAGATACGTTCATTTTATTTCATTCCATTTTGATCCAGCTCAGTTCAGTTCAGTTTAATTTAATCCAGTTTAGTTCAATTTATCTTAATTGAATCCAGTCTTACTGATCTGAATACATTTAAACTAATCTCTCTCTGTTTCTCTTTCTCTGTCTCTCTCTCCGTCTCTTTCTCTCTGTCTCTCTCTCTCTCTCTCTCTCTCTCTCTCTCTCTCTCTCTTTGCGTTCCTGGCAGATCGCTCTAAACCACGCTGGGTTAACTTTCCTGGCTCACAGGCCACCGGACAATCGCCCCTTTCATGCAGGGCAGAAATTTCGGCCCCTGGCTCCTTCCTCGCAGTCGGGCCACGGGGAGAATTTCTCCTCCTCTCGCTCCCTCGTTCTCTGCCCACCTTCACAAAGCTACCTTTTACCTGTTTATATTTAGCCGCCTTCTTCCCCCGCTGGCCGTGTTGTAGGTGCAGAGGGGAGCTGTGTAGTGTAGAAAAACTGAAAAACACTCCTAAATGGCGGCCTTCGTGCGGAGGGCTTGGAAAAAAGGCAGAGAGGACGAAGGGGGCCAAGAGCCACGGTTTTCCCTCTCACTCCTTCCCGTAAACGACTTGTGTACCTTATTCAAATGAGGACAAGGTGAACGCCAAAAAAAGATTAGACAAACAAACAAACAAAAATATATATATATATATAAGCAGGTTAAAATGGAATACAGCATCAGTGGACATCCCCACCGTTTAGGAAAAAACAAAAATAATATTTAAAGGTTTTTTTTTCCTCCAGAGGAAGAGAAAACCATGATTAAATAAAGAAACACATACGATCTAATATGTTATTAGAGGCACTAAACCAATACAAAGACAAAAAAACTGTAGGGGGAGGTGGTGCTGGAGAGCTTGCCAGTGTTTTCCTTCTCTGAGTGTTGTGTGTTTAGAGGAGACACCTGTATGGGTCTATCGGAGGGTGTTGGGTTCTATTACGGGGTTGTGGGGTGTTATGTTCCAGTGTTGGGCCCATTCGGTGGTTTTAGGTTTTAGGCTGCAGTGTGGGGCTGTGAGGGTCTTGTGAGAGGCCCAGTGTGTGGCTTCTTTCTCCTGCTGGTTTGATGGTTCTGTTTTCCACCTGTGAAGTTTTGATTTCAAGTCTTTCTGTATTTGAGTGCTTTCCAGTCAAAAATCAAGTCTGTTTTATTTCTACAGCATTTTTACAGCTGTCGTCACAAAGTAGCTTTACAGAACCTCCACAAAACCAAAACCAAAGTTCCACCCACTCAAACAGAACCTCTACTATCAGCTTCAAACCTTTTAATGAACTACAGACTCTACTATCAGCTTAGAACCTTTTAATGAACTACAGACTCTACTATCAGCTTCAAACCTTTTAATGATCAACTACAGACTCTACTATCAGCTTCAAACCTTTTAATGAACTCCAACTACAGACTCTACTATCAGCTTCAAACCTTTTAATGATCAACTACAGACTCTACTATCAGCTTCAAACCTTTTAATGATCAACTACAGACTCTACTATCAGCTTCAAACCTTTTAATGATCAACTACAGACTCTACTATCAGCTTCAAACCTTTTAAGGTAACCTTTTGAAGGCTGTAGTTTGGGGTATAATTCTGTAGTTGATGCTACAAATTGCTAAAGTAGAAAGTAAGAGGAATTTTTAGTTATTTTTGGCTCCCATTGGGTGTCTCCACAGTAGATCATCTATCTCCATGTCTTCCAGTCCTCTGCATCTTCTTCTTTCACACCTGCATGTCCTCTCTCACCACGTCCATAAACCTCCTCTTTGTCCTTCCTCTTCTCCTCTTTCCTGACAGCTCCATCCTCAACATCCTCCTCCTGATATAATCCTCATCTCTCCTCTGGACACATTCAAACCAACACAGTCTCACTCCTCTCTAAACCACCAGCTGTCCTTCTAATACTCCTGGTAGGGTCTGATTTAATATTAAAATAGGAAATTAGCACAAAAACATGAAATTTCAATCTATATAACCATAATAATTCTAAAATATTTGAATGTAATAAGGATCACGCTGAGAAGGTTTAAGGTCTCTGTGCTGGACGTGCTGCTGTGATGTTTTCAGGGGAAGATGGTGATCTTCTCCTCTTTTCTGCCCTCTTTCAGCTCCTTCCATCCCACCGTCACCGTCACGTGGATTTTTCTTCAGAAACCTGCAAGGATTTTCACTGCCTTCACAATGTGTGCTCATTCATGACTCACACACACACACACACACACACACACACACACACACACTGTCTATGTCTGACTGTCTGAGACAGTGGCTGATTGTTTATTGTAGCTTAGTGTTGTAGTTGATCTAAATATGTCTGAGTGTGTAAATCTAATTTTCTTTTAACACACACACACACACACACACAGACACACACATACTCAGAAGGTGAAAACAGAGAGTGTGTATGATCAACAGAGAGGGTATATGAGTGTATAACTGTTAGGAGTGTAATAATATTAAAAGGGGATTAGTCCCATAAATATAATGAATTATTAACACTAAAAGCACAATTACACACTTTTCTCAGCTTGAGACTGAATGAGTTTCTGATTCATTTCTGAGAATTCAGTCTAATTAGCTTAAAACGATACATTTGATTCATTTCACAGCAATAATAATGGTTGTTTTATTACTAGCATTTATGTTTTTATCATCACAAAATACTAAAACTAGAATAATTAAATCAAGTCCAGAGAGACCTAAGCTTTAAAACATAAATTTATTTAAACATATGTCTAGGTCTAAATAATAATTCTAATAATAACACAGAACACACTGCTCAGTGTGAATTATTATTATTATTATTATTATTATAAGTAGTAGTAGTAGTAGCAGTAGTATTAAGAATATAATAATAACAATAATAATAATAACAACAATACAATAATCATAATAATAACAGCAATAATAATAACAACAACAATAATAATAATAATTATTATTATTGTTATTATTATTATTATTATTATTATTATTGTGTTATTGTTATGTTATTATTATGTTATTATTGTTGTTGTTGTTGTTGTTGTTGTTATTATTACTACTACTGCTACTATTATTATTAATGTTAAAAAATAAATTCAAAGCTGCAGCCCAAAAACAAAGACTAATAGCAAAGCATTTTGGCAAATAATACAAATAATTCTAATAATTTTTAAGGAATTTTCTGTATTTATTTTGTATTCATTTTCTGTTTCTGGAACGCCAAGAAAAGTAGAAATAAACAGCTGTTTACTGAATTGTTGATTGATGTTTGGGGTTGTTTATGGTCGTATTCCTCTCAGCTGACGAAGTCGCGGAAGAATGAATGAAAGAAAATAGAGAAGAAGGAGGGAAGTCATGTTTAAAAGCCATGAAAGGATGAAAGGAAGGCGCACGGCTCAATCAAATGGGGTGGGGTTCCCACCTTCACACGTGTGTGTGTGAGTGTGTGTGTGTGTGTGTGTGTGTGTGTGTGTGTGT
>CM029375.1:28026613-28029113 GCA_017165825.1 Hepsetus odoe
GACTAAACCAGCTAGTCTTTAGTCTGGACTTAAATACTGAGAGTGTGTCTGAGTCCCGGACAGTAGCTGGAGGACCGTCCCAGAGACGAGGGGTTTGAATAAAGAGGCTCCTCCCCCCTTTGTTGTTTTCTAAATTCTGGAACTGTTAGAGAAGCACTAAGAGAGCGTGATGGTTCAGAACTGGAGATCAGCTCAGAGAGACACTCGGGACCGAAACCGTGTAGGACTTTGTAAGCTGGAAGTAAGATTTTATAGTCGATGTAGAATTTCACAGGAACCAGTGAGGTCTAGATAATATCAGACTAATGTGATCAAATGTTCTAGATCTAGTGAGACTCTAGCTGCTGCGTTCTGGATTAACTGGAGTTTATGAAGGTTTAACTGGAACATCCTGACAGCAGGACGTCACAGTAATCTGGTCTGGAGGTGCTACAGTGTGGATCAGTGTTTCTGCATCATGTGGTGTGAGGGAGCTTCTGAGTTCAGTGATGTTTCTGAGGTGAAGGAAAGTCTTTAGTGATGTTCCAGTGTGGATCCAGAGAAAGATCCCAGTGCATTGTGACGTCCAGGCATCCGACAGTGGGTTTAAGATTAACTGTAAGATTAGTAAAGTCCAGCATTAAAACTGACCGTTTGTCTCTAGCAATTTTAGGACCGAGCAGAAGAACCTCTGTCTTTTCAGAGTTTAACATCAGAAAATTAAGAGACGTCCACTCTTTTATTTCTCTTCTCCAGTCTTCACTCTTCAGTCTGAGCTGATCGTCTGGTTTGTCTGAAATACAGAACTGTGTGTGGTCAGAGGAACAGTGGAAGCTGATTCTGTCTCTGGATCTAATATGAAGGTCTAATATGAAGAGTAGGGGAACTAGGACAGAGCCTTGTGGGACTCCATAACTAACTTTAGTACGAACTGATGTTTCATCATTTCCGTTTCCAGGGTGATACGGTTGGTGGAGTTACACCAGAAGAGGGTTCCTGTTATTCCAGGGTTTCTAGTCTGTGCAGTAAGATCTTGTAGTCTGTGGTACAAATGCTGCAGGTCCAGGAGGACCAGTAAGGAGACCCACCCTTGGTCAGATACCATTAACAGATCGTTGCTATTTTACACCAGCGCAGGTTCAGTGCCATGGTGTGGTCGAAGCTCAGACTGAATTTCTCAACGATCTGATTTTTGTGTAGATAAAAATAGCTTCTCTGTGGCTGAGCTGCTGCTAGGCAGCCATATCCACCAGTAACCTAGCAAAGACTCTGCAGTGACTGTCTGTCTGTCTGTCTGTCTGTCTGACTTTACTGCACATAAAGATTTCATTTGTGTTGTTTTTTTGTTCCTTCTGTCCCTCTGTGTCCTGTTCTGACCTCAGGGTGAGAGAGTTCTTCAGGATCTCGCTCAGCTTTCACAAAAAAATATATCAGTGCGGATCGCCGTGAACGACTACAAACAACAACCATATGATCTTCAGCTCCTGAACGATTCAGGTAAAGGTTCTCCCATCGTCCCTGCTGCTGCTTCAGTTTTCACCTCAATCGGCGGTCCATCACAAAATGACTTTCCACACGTCCCACTGTATCCTAGAATAAACGTCAACACGGTGAGGAACAGTCCAGGAAGCGTCTGATTAGTTCTGAAGCTTCCTTTAATCTGATGGCCCTGATTTGGGTGGATCTGTAGAGCATGGGAGCATTCTAGATATTCATAGAGCATTCTAGATATTCCACTTGCTCGACTGTCATGTGGACACATCAGTCAAGATCAGGGATGCTGGATCTGGAATTACAGTCTGGATCGTTTTAGTTTTTGGACAGAGGAAGAGGAAGAGCAGCGCTGTGGGCTACAAACAATAGTGACTAGACAAGGACGGGACAAGACAACAGCAGGACGAGAGGAAGAGAAGACGGGAGATAAAGGCATTGAATGTGAATTTATGGCTCCTGCTGTTAAAAATGATAGCGAAGAGATCCGGACAGACCAGGACACAAAGGCAGGGGAAGCACGGCTCTCGATTTTGTCTTTACAAGGACAAGACTAAGACAAAGACCAGGGCAAGGCGAGAAAGGGACCCGACAGGACAAAGAAGTGCAGCTCTGCCTCCTGCTGGATAAAAACAATAGTGATCTTGTTTGGAGTAAAGCTGTAGATACCTTCGAATACAAAGCTGTATAAAACAAAACTTTAAAAAGCTCAAATTGTCTCCGAGTATTATAAAACTGAACGGCGAGACCGTAGGGATGTCCCTCGAAGACACTGACATGCTCTGACTCCTGCAGGTGCGGAAGTGAGGACGGTGAACATGCGGGAACTAACGTCCGGTGTCCTGCACACCAAGTTCTGGGTGGTGGACAGCAAGCACATTTACATCGGCAGTGCAAACATGGACTGGAGGTCTTTAACTCAGGTGAGTTTATTACCTGTAGACCAGAGCTGATGTGACCTTTGTTCCAGTGTCTCCAAAAAGGACATTTTGAAGGACATTAACAGACACTTAGCAATAAACATCAGTGT
>CM029375.1:28031613-28151613 GCA_017165825.1 Hepsetus odoe
GTTCCCGTTCCTCCGCTCTCTGGCCTCAATTCAGGACCGAGGCAAACTGGACATCCAAGTGGTGAGGGACCGTCCGGCGGGCTGTATGAAGGATGATGTTGCTATGGTGACACATTTCGCATCGGTGTAATCAGTAATAATAACGATTTATTTGCGACGCAGTGTTCTGAAACCCAAGGTCACTTCACAAAATAACAGATCGATAATCCGAACGTTTAACAGGCACAGAACAAAGACCAACACGAACTGAAGGACGAGTAAAAGAAGGGATGAAGAAGGGCTGACGCCACTTTCTGATCCTCTTCAGTACGAAAGTCAGACAGTAGGTTAGTCGATTGTGTCGTTAACGGCGGTCCGGACTAAAAGAGCGACGTGACGAACGAACAGTAACTATAAATAAAGAACAGCACATCTTCAGCCTGGAAGCGGTTGTGTGTCTGATACCCGGGTTCTGCGTTTCTGGTTGAAGTTGCTGTCGCTCTCGGTTCTCTGATGATGGTCGGTGTTGGTTTTTTGTTTCCTCTTCACACGTGATTGGCTGGAGCTGAGAATGAGCTCTGTGTGTTTTTTATCTCTGCAGAAAATCTTCATTGTTCCTGCGAGCCCGAGTCAAAAGGAAATCCCCTACGCCCGAGTGAACCACAACAAATACATGGTGACCGACAAGGTCGCTTATATCGGTACGAGGCTGAATCTCCCGAACCCCCTCACACGGGCCGGGTCCCACTTCGCTTTAAAAACATTCAAATGAACAGCATTTCATTGGTTTACAATAACTGGACCACTTTAACGCCAGGCTAATTGGGTTCATTAAACCATTCAGGATCCACTGTGGATTATACCGAATCAGATTATTCATTAACCAGAATGACTAATTCAGAAACAGTTCTATTATTTAATATCTCCTATGAATGATTCAGTTTGAACTGTAAAGGATTTAGTATTCATTATTCATTATTCATTCAGTACTATGGAACTACATAGTGGGACAGATTTAGAATCCACTGTGATTCAGAGTTTGTTAAAGTGTTTACACTTTATTAATTAGAGGATCATTTAAAGCGATGTTTAAGGAGTCGTCGTGTTTGTGTTAAATTGAATGTGGATCGTGAAGCCAAAGTTCAAAGCAAAACCAGGCTCAAGCTGGAGAGAGATCCGGGATGAATTCTTTTAACAACACCTTTGTTTGGAAGCGGGGCCGAAGCGCTGGGGATGAAACTGGGGCTGCTGTGAACCCCGACTCAGGTTTATATTTTTCTCTTCGCTGCAGGAACGTCGAACTGGTCCGGGGATTATTTCGTGAACACGGCCGGTTCCGCGCTGGTGGTGAACCAGACCTCGGCCCAGACGCCGGACGGGACGCTCCAGCAGCAGCTCCGGGACGTGTTCGAGAGAGACTGGGACTCCGCGTACAGCACGCCGCTCCACCACCACTCCAACCTCAAGCACGTTTGCAGCTCAGCGTTCAGCCAGCAGGGGGCAGCGTAGTCCACAGCGATCGATCAGCCAATAAGTGATCTGCCTTTACTGGGCAAGTCATCTTTATTTCTAGAGCTCATTTAAAAGACAAAACCATCAAATGGACCATAAAACAGAACTGGATATAATAAAACTAAAGGCTGAAGTAACTGGTAAATGAAATCGACAAATAAAAATGATTGAGGTTAAAACAGAAAAGCAGCAGAAGGAGAGAAAACGTAGTCAACAGGCGGGAAAAGCCGAGTTTTTGCGTGATTTAAACGCCTCAAATTGGACTGGATGTCTATAGAGTTAGTGTTCGAGTTTTTTCGGGCCAGTCTGTGAAATCTCTTGAAGGATTGGTGTGTCTGACTCTATTCAAACTCCATCAGGAGCACAGAAAACACTCCAGACAGGTTTTAAAGTGCAAACGCATCAAATTCACATGAGCACGAAGGGCCACTTTCAACTCTGATCCCTCATCTAGAAATAAAATCTCCACTAACATTCGTGAGGCTGTAGGACCTGCAGAACATTAACATGATCTACTGAAATTAAGCCGCTTTCATTCCAGCCGATGATGAAATGAGCCTTTACAAAAGCTCCTGTAGGTTCATGACATAAAGGATCAAAGGGAGGGTCAGATTATTCATTACACTTCTGTAATTAGTAAAACAATCCATTATTCAAAAATTAAGACCTTTTACTCAAATTTGGCCACAAAAAAGTAGTTCCACCAACACTTCATTCTCTCTTTAAACATAAAATAAATAAAAATCCTCCGTAGAGCTTTACTTTCGGTTCTTCTTGGGTTTTTTGCCCCACATTTAATGAACAGCCGTGAATCCGGGTTCTCTCGTCAGTGCAGAGCAGTTTTGTGAGGCATGGATTATTTATAGTTTTAGATGCATGTCTAAATTTTACAGCCCAGTGCAAAAGTCTTCACCCCCTCGTTTCTTTGTTTTTATCAGATTGAGGATTAAATTAAACGGGATGTGTTTTAGTCCTCCAGGCTATAAAGTGCCTAAAGTTATAAGGTTCTAGATAAAGAGGTTCCACCCACTCAGCATTCAGCATCAGCAGTAAATGATCTAAGACTGGACTGAACATGAGAGACAACAACACTGTCCTTCAGGAAGATCTGGAGAACTGCTCAGGTACAGAGACTGGACTGAACATGAGAGACAACAACACTGTCCTGGAAGAGAAAGCTGAAGAAATGAGGAGATCAAGACATTTGCACAGAGCTGTGTCTGGGATCAGTGTATGAATGTCAGGATTGTCCCCACATCGCGTCTAAATGGAAACTAACTTCTGCTGCAGTCGGACCAACAATAAGATCCTTTTTTAAGATTAAAATTCAGATTTTACTTTTAAAAGCAGTGCTGTAGTTTAAAGCACAGACAGAAACTACCTGACGCTTCCGGTTCTCTGCTCCACACGGATCTGTTCGTCCTCTTCATTTTTACCTTGGGTTAGGTTAAAACCCAGATGTCAATTACACCAGATGTCAATTTCTAGGTACAGTCCCCAGTGTTGGTAGCTGGAGCTGTCCCTGAGGATGTCCCTTTTTGAACTGAGCTAAAAACCGTGGAAAGAATAACAGGATGGACAGAGAATTGTCTCGTTTTTGCCATCAGAGGGCGCTGTTTCTCATTAAAGCAGCTTCATGTCCACGTCCCTCTTCTACTGTGTCTGACCCGTCTGGAGTAGTTCCAGAGGAAATCAACGAGGGAATCTACAACATCAGAACAGAGTCAGGAGGAACCAGGGTTGGAACCAGGGGTTCCGGTTCTCAGGAATCGTACGACCAGGTGATGATTGGTAGCTGATCTCCTGGGACGAGGCTCCACCCACATTTTTAACCCAAAACCTTTAACACGTTGTCTGTTTAACGCTGGGGGAGAACCTGGGCCTCGCTTTTACAAACCAGTGCCCAATTCTATTAATATAATTTATTACCATACAGCAGTTACCATGGTAACAATTCATGAAATGTAGTACACCAGGTCTTTGGTCTTTAATCCGCATTTGATGTTCATGGGACATGGGGTTTATGGTTTTTAGGGATTCTTTAGTGCATAGCGAGCAGTGTTTGCATCTCTTTTCCTTGTGTTTAGAGACGAGGCTCCAGGATCAGAAGGTCTTGGGTTCGAATCCGAGACCAGTAGGTTGCCCTAAGGTTCCCTTGAGCAAGGTACCATCCCTGTCATTGCTCCCTGGGTGCTGGATATGTCTGCCCCCTGCTGGACGGTGTGGTGTGTGTGTGTGTGTTTAATACAGAGTATGTATTAGGTCATGGTGGACTGTGTTTACAATGGCTAATCGTTACTTTCACTTTCACTTTATGGTGTTTAATACACACAACCAGCCGTGAGCGGAAGGGAACGATCCAGAACTCTCAATAGCGACTCGTTTTGAACTCTTTGCTGATGATCATTTCTCTCTTTTCCTCCGTTATCACGGACCTCTTTAGGATCCACTCTTTAATCCGCTGTTTTACGAAGCTGAGCCAGTGGCATGTTTTTAAAGTGAAAGTGACTATTCTTGTCATTATGAAATGCAACACAGCACAACACAACGAAATTCAACCTCTGTGTTTCACCCACACACACGTGCAGCAGGGAGCAGCTATTGAAAGCACCTGGGGAGCAGTGACGGGGATAGTACCTTGCTCAAGGGTAGCTCAGGGCAACCTGCTGGTCTGGGATTCGAACCCACGAATCTTCTGATCTTGGGGTCTGGTCCCTGAACACAAGGCTGCTGGCTGACACGCTGGACTCAGGGAAAGGTGTGGGTTTATTAGTGTTAGTGTTCCAACACGCTCGGTTTGGCTTTTTGGGTTCTGTTGTTCTCTTTTCTCTGCTGTGATGCAGACGTGGTGGTTCTCAGGTTCGGGCACCGAAATATCACAAACCCTTCTTTTACCGCAGTGGTGTTAACGAGGAGCTCATCATAGTTCAGCGTGAGCTCCATCAGTGGGTTCGGTTCAGACTGTCTCTCCAGTGTTGGTGAACGGGACCGGACGTCCCAAATCTCTCCAGTTCTGGTGAAACTATGGGACGATGACGATGGTAAAATACTCCATCTGAATGAAATCCCTTTTCTTTGTGTCCCTCCACCATGAATGGGTTCGGTTTTAGTCCAGAATCTTCTCCAAACGAAAACATCTCAGCCACCAGGCGGCGTCTCCACCACCAGCTCACGTCTGTGAGGGACGTTCACACACACTGGGGTCGGTTCTGAATCACCTGATCTGCTACTAACCAGCTGATTTTGGATAAAAGGTCAAGTTCTTCTAAGTTTGTCTTCTAGAGTTATTTCCTTTTATTATACCTTTTATTCTTATTTTTAACTGAACTCACTTTAAAGGGCCCATATTGACTCTACTGCATTCTATTTCTTCCGCTGAAGTCTGCTTGGGCTGTTTTACGACTCAAAAGCAATCTACTCTCATTTTTACACCTTTTAGAATGAAACCGACTGTTTCTGTGCCTTTAAGAGAAACATGCGCCTATATTTAGATGAGCTCTGTTCTGATTGGCTAATATGTAAGAGCAGCCTGGGATAAAACGCATGAATAGATGGTGCTGAACTGCTGTGCCGTTTCTATGCTGTTTTTCTTTTGCTACATGGACTTAGGAGGTCTTGGTACATTTTCAGATGAATTTAAACGTATAATAATTTTTCCCCGATATGGGCCCTTTAACGACGGTGCAGTAAAGGACGCTCTCCGAGAACGTCCAGCGCGTGTCTCTGCTGAGGAACCCTGTCCTGCAGGTTGTGGTTTATTTGCTATTCATTCCCTTCGTTAACTGGGAAGGACGATGTGGGAGTTTGCAGGATGGAGAGAATCTGCAAGCAGGACTGGGAAAACAAACCAGTCCGTTCTTTATATTTCGAAGCAGCGCTGCCAGTGAAAGTCATTCAAATCTGAAATCTTGCTGAAGCGCCTGAGGAGCACACAGGAGTTTTTTTTGCCAAGTATTTTATTGAATTGCCAGTGTTGACTTCCTCCATCTCTCCCCTTGAGGGTGTTTTTAGCAGTTTTATTTTCTTTGCACATTTTTTTTTTCTCCTTTTAATATGTAAGATTACACTTTCTAACCGCGCAGAGCATCATCTGCCGCCGTGCTGCTGAAAACCTCGAACTTGAATCAAATAAAGGGGTGTTAAAGTACCAGTCTCTGCTCCAGATCTGTGTGTGTGTGTGTGTGTGTGTGTGTGTGTGTGTGTCAGTCAGTTTCTCACAGTCAGAATATCTCCACTCTCGGTTGTGCTGGAACAGAAGGAGGTGTTGAAGTGAAGACCGTCCACTATGGGACCCTCCTGGACGCTTGGAGGACCATAAAAATCTGCTTCATACGGGACGTCCTGCTGGACAGAGAACAGATTTCAGGACAGAAGAGCTAAAGCCGGAGCTTTACGTGGGTAGTCTGGTGAATTAAGCAGCACAACCAGGAACAAATACAGATCTAAAAATAAATCATTTCAATCATTTCTACTGAAAACCAGTGTTCCTTTTAAACAGTAAGATCCAGTTTCTTTGTCATAACTCGGCGGGTCAGGGAGGGTCACTAAGGGTCAAAAATAACTCAAAGATCAAAGTGTCACGTGAATTTTTCGGCTCTTGAATCGTAACGGTAAAGATTCAAGTCAGTGGGTGCAATAACTTCCACTGTGGATTATCAGTGACGTGAACAAGTTTGGGAGCAGATTGAAACTCTTAACAGGACCGGTACCAGCTACCGGGCTGAACTGGGACAATGGATCCAGTAACCGTCTCTGGCTGAACGGAAATATCAGAGGGAATCACCGGCTCTTCAACTGAACACATACAAACATAAAACTCCGGGTTCACTAACGTGCAGGCTGACGCTTCGCGGGTTAAACCTTCCTCCTCCAGAAACCAGACCTTACTCTACGGTGACCTGCCTGCGTGTTGTAGGTGAAGTTTGGCTTTTTAGGGCGTTGTGCAAAAGTGTGATCAACTCTGGTCCTCGAAGTTTGGTGTCCAGCAAAGTAAACTCATCTGTTACCTTAGTCTAGATGTTTAGGAACGAGGCCCCAGGATCAGAAGATTGGATTCAAATGTCCTGAGGTATCCCTGAGCAAAGTACTGTCCCCATCACTGCTCCCCGGGAGATTTAAATAGCTGCCCCCTGCTGCACGTGTGTATATGTATGGGAGAAATGCAGAGGAAGTATTTCGTTGTGTCTCACCGTGTGTTGTGCTTTGTTTCACAATAACGATTAGTCACTTTCACTTCACTTGAATCATGTGAGGTATGTGTGAGGAATCCGTGCTGGACACCAACACTCCAGGAGCACAGCTGGCAGGGAGCTGCGCTTTTTCTGCAGAATTCAATGATTATAAAATACCCAGTGGAGCTTAACCTTTCCACAGGCTGCCATAACTGGTTCAGAGATTAAGTATTAAAGAGTGTTCAGTAGAGGTCATGGCCTACCTCCAGACTCCAGAAGGCCTGGTGTGTGATCTGACCCTGAGCTTGGAGCTCTTGATGATCAGAAAGTGTCCCAACTACAAAGAACTGTGGAGGGTTGTCCTCCAGAGATCCAGGTGGCGGAGGAGTGGGGAACGTGCCAGTGTGCACCTGGAATGGGACGGAGCAAAACATGGACTGTTGGACGGCTTGGGTTGTGTAGTTGAGGTAGGTTGGCGCAGAGGCTGCTTCCAACATAGGAACATTTACCAAGCTGTGCTCAGGATTGTAGATGGTCTGGAACTCCATGTGATCTCCAATCCAGCAGGATGAAGCACTCTCCTGGCCTCCAGCATAAGCATCAGCTTGGTTTAGTGTCGTATTATGAGTCTCCAAGAACTCTGAGCATGTCTCGTAGTGACTGGGTTCCTGTGCTCTCATTCCCTCATGGCATGGCTGGTTAGGAAGTTTCCGGTCGTCATGGTGGTCTCCTGCTGAACATGGAGATCCAGCCTCTTCTTGATAGATCAGTTCTGAAGGAAAGGCCTTGGAGTGTTCCCCACAATCCCTGGAGATTTGAGGTTCTTGAGTAATTAGAGCAATCTGAAGCTCCTGGAGCGAACAGCTGTGGTAGTGTGTCCCCCGAAGGTGTGATAGATGGATGAAGGGGTGACGGAGAGCAGCACTGGGGCTTATCCTGCAGTGGGAGTCGATGGCCAGCATCCGTTTGAGGAACTCGACCATGTGGTGGCGGTCAGCAGCCTCTTCTATGGCATCTTCGTTTTCCCACTCGTGTTCTGCTCCGTGCACGCAGTACATCTCATCCAGAGACCTGAGAACATATTTCTGCCATTCAGATGTCTCTTCGTCCCCCCCAGCAGGCCTCAGCTCCCAGACCAGGTTGCCCTGTGGCGCCTGGACGTGTCTGAAGAACAGGGTGGTCTTGGTGGCCATGTTGAGCAGGTGTTGGTTGGGCAGGCCCTGGGTTTGGCAGATGTAGCACACCTGTTGAAACTCCGAGTCACCTGGGAAAAGAGGCCAGCCCAGGTAAAGCTCGGCCAAAACGCAGCCCAGAGACCACATGTCCACCTTCTCGCAGAAGGGCAGGCCCAGGAGGATCTCTGGAGCTCTGTAAAACCTGAGAGGAGGAGCAGGAGAGAAGAACGTGAGTGCTGAACTTAAATGTGGTTCTTATTTCAGCCAATTAAAGTTAAGACGCAAAACTGGACCTCAAGGACCCTGTTGTGCTTTCATCTCCCTGGACCTTTATTCGAACCCTGTGTGTTGTGGGCACTCGCAATTTTATTATGTTTTGAGGCTTTTACCTTTATTTTTAATGATTTACGATGTCATGAGCAAACAAAAAGAAATTTTCCACTGAAGTGCCCAGAAAATGCCATGTTTCATTGTTTCCTGTGTTAAGGAAGTGTACGTACAAAACGTAAACAAAACATCTTTTTTTCGGGGTCTTTTTACTTTTTGGCATACAACTGTTTATATATTCATATTTATATCAAAACCAAAATCAGAATTTAGTTTATGGCCAAAGTAGTCGCTCCATAACGTCAGACTAGCACTTCCTGTGTACTTGTTGTGTAGTGTGCAGTATTGTTTTTGTTTACTGTTTACTGAGCACTGTACCTGTAATGCATTGCAGCTGCATTTTTGCATTTTTTAAGAATACTGGTTGTCTGTCTGTCTGTCTGTCTGTCTGTCTGTTTGTGTGTTTGTGTGTGTGTGTGTGTGTGTGTGTGCGTGTGTGTGTGTGCGTGTGTCTAAACCTGGACTGAATGTAGGGCTCGTTGACGAGACGCACTTCCTGGAAAAAGCAGGCGGAGCCAAAATCGATTAGCTTGACTCGGAAGGGGAAGCGAGCCTGGTCCACGATCATGATGTTTTCGGGTTTGATGTCTGCGTGGATGACGGCCATGTCTTTGAGTTTGGCCAGAGCTCTCAGTATCTGGCAGCTGATGGTGCGGATGTGACGTACAGGCAGAGGCCTGAAGCCGTTCTCCCTCTGGAGCTCGTACAGGTTCTTCTCCAGCAGTTCCAAAACCAGGTACTGCTGAGAAAGATGCTGAAAGGATTCAAAGAAGCAGACGATGTGACTCCTGTCCACCTCTGATGGGTCCAGGGCAGCCGCGAGCCGCAGTTCGTTGGTGTTCAGGTTCCTCCATTGGACCTCGCTGGCCTTCAGGGCCACCAGCTCGCCGTCGCTCACCCTCCAGCACTTCAGAATCTCCCCAAAAGTTCCCTTCCCCACCACGGCCAGGGGGTGATACACCTCGCTGTCTGAGTAAATATCCTCCATCTTCTCCTGTGCTCAAGCTCCATTCAAAAATAAACACACCGGTAAACAACTACACACGGATGGAAGGTGATGCAACAATGGCTGAACGTTCCACTGTCCTTTCCTGTTTTTCCTGGTTCAGGATCTTGTCAGGTTCTTGTCTCCTAACTAGTCCATCGACACTGCCAAGAGCCTTTCAGTGATATGCTTGCGTCCATCTTTGCAACAACCTAGCAACCACCCAAAACACCACAGCAACCGCCTCCCACCACAGCGACCACCTGGAACACCAAAGTGACCACTTTGCAACATCTGAGCAACAAGAGAGCAAGATCTCATCTACAGCCTTTCTCCTCCATAACGACCACGAATTGTCAACACTGATTTTTATATCTTTGTTTTTTCCAGTATCTTAAGTCAATAAACAGAATTTGAGCACCGAAATCGCACATTTAAGTGTGTTTCTGTTAAGAATAAGTAAATAAACACGTCTCATTAATGCCATCACCTAAAGCTCAGAGAGCTTTTTCTCAACACGGCAGGTCTCCCGACAGGATCACCGCTTAGATTTTACATCACCGGTCCTGAAGATATCTCCTGTACACATGCTTTACGCTAGTATAAAAAATATCATAAAATATTGTTATATTTCTGTCTGTTATAATACAAAATAAACAGGAAGGAAAACATTCACACTGAATGCCTGATTTAATGAAACGTGAAGTGAAAGTGACTATACTTGTCATTGTGAAACACGGCACGCAGTGACACACAACGAAATTGCACCTCTGCATTTAACACACACACACCGTGTAGCAGGACGCAGCTATTGAAAGTGCCCGGGGAGCAGTGATGGGGACGGTACCTTGCTCAAGGGTACCTCAGGGCGACCTACTGGTCTGGGATTCGAACCAGCGTATAACTGCTCTTAAATTAAACCTACAGAGAGTGCTTAGTTACAATTATTTACCGAAGTGACAGAGCGACTGTTATTCAGACAGTAACAGCAGCCTGAGGACATCTTCTTCTTCTTCTTCTTCTTCTTCTTACAGCTGCTCGCGTTTAGAGGTCACAACAGTGGATCAGCCATCTCCATTTCTTCCGGTCCTCTGCATCTTCATGCATGTACATGTCCTCTCTCACCACGTCCATAAACCTCCTCTTTGGTCTTCCTCTTCTCCTCTTTCCTGGCAGCTCCATCTTCAACATCCTCCTTCCAATATAATCACCGTCTCTCCTCTGGACATGTTTCTAATTTCTAATTAATCTCATTTCTAATCCTGTCCGTCCTCGTCACACCCAACGAACATCTCAGCATCTTTAAATGATTATCTTTCAGTTTTGTTGAGGACTGTTATAATTAATAGAAATGTGATAAAAACTGTTTTATGAACTACTCAGAATGACAGTGTGGATCATTTTCATGTGTTTTAAATGTGAACTGAGCTCATACAACCTGGTCTTTACCGTTAAGGGTGTTTAATGCTTAATAATGTATTAAAATTCAGTTTTAGCAGTATAAAAAATTATAATAATATAATAATACTACAAAATAAAAATCAAATATAATAGCAATGAAATTTGTATTTATTTTCTCTCTTTATTTTGATAGTATTAACACTACTACTAATAATATTATTATTATATGAATCCAACGCAAACTCGTCCAAGAATCGTTTTACTTGAACAACTCCTTTCAGTGATTCATTTAACAACGGAAATGTCTTAATATCTTTAATCAGACACAGCGTTCAAAACAACACAATCATGTCCAACTGAATAAATCAACAACAATAACAACAACAACTACTACTACATTTGATTCAAGAATCGATTCGCACGACTCGGTTAAAAGTCGGGAATTGTTCCACCCTAATCTCTGCCCAGTAAACCCCGCCCTCCCGTGCTGAGATTGACTCGTACGTCCCTCATCTCGCGCTGCGATTGGTTCGTAGTTCTGAGTGACAAGCAGCAAGCCGAATCTGCCGGCCGCATCAGCCAATCCCAACGCGGAACGGGAGATTTGGGCGGGAAAAAGCGCCCAGAAAGAGGCTAACATGGCGCTCGGCGGTCTCTCAGCGGAGATACGGGGAGTGATGGAGGCAGTCTGACCGGAGACCGAACTTTACGCTTCCTTCTGAAAATTGCCGGAGAAAATCATCGATTCAGAGCTCAGTTACTGGAGAATTTGATGGAAATGAAACGTTCACACAAACACGGCGAGCACGCGCTGTCTCTGTAGAAGTTCCTCTCCTCGCGGAAGCAGCGCGCGGCCGAGCTCAGATCAGTGTCTCAGTGATGGACGCAGATCTTTCCCCAAAGTTTCCTGAAGTTTCTGTGATCTCTGGTGAAGCCTCTCTTGTCTGAGGTAAGTTCACTTCAGACTGAACAGAAAGAACTGCGCCTTAAACCGGTCCGGACCGAGACTCAGCCCGCGCGCGGGTCGCACCTGTTGCAGGTGAGAGTTCAGAATGAGGGCTGCACAGGTGTGAAGTCACTTTAAGCGATTCAGACTTTTGTTTCAGTTGAACTGTGACAGGCGGGGACCAGCAAGAGTGAAAGAAGGTTTACAGGACGGTGGTGAGACCAGCTGTGTTATACGGGTTGGAGACGGTAGTGAAACCAGCTGTGTTATACGGGTTGGAGACGGTAGTCAGACCAGCTTTGTTGTACAGGTTGGAGATGATGGTGAGGCCAGCTGTGTTACACAGGTTAGAGACGGTAGAGAGATCAACTAAGCTATACAGATTGGAGACGGTAGTGAGACCAGGTATGAAAGTGAAAGTGACTACCCTTGTTATTGTGAAACTCAGCACAACACAACGAAATTCAGCCTCTGCGTTTCACCCATACACACGCGTGCAGCAGGGGGCCCGGGGAGCAGTGACGGGAATGGTACCTTGCTCAAGGGTACCTCAGGGCAACCTACTGGTGAGGGAATCGAACCCATAATCTTCCGATCCGGGGCAACTCCCTCAGCACTAGAACACCACTGACCCCCTATGTTATATGGGTTGGAGACGGTAGTGAGACCAGCTATGCTATACGGGTTGGAGGCGGTAATGAGACCAGCTGTGCTATACAGGTTGGAGACGGTGATGAAAAGACAGGCAGTGGAGCTGGAGGTGTCAGAGTTAAAGATGCTGAGATTTGTGGTGTGAGAGACGAGGATGGACAGGATTAGGGACAAGTGTATTAGAGGGACAGCTCAGGTTGAACAGTTTGGAGGCAAAGTGAGACTGTGTTGATTTGGACGTGTCCAGAGGAGAGATGAGGAGTATTTCAGGAGGAGGATGTTGAAGATGGAGCTGCCAGGAAAGAGGAGAAGAGGAGGGACAAAGAGGAGGATTATGGACGTGGAGAGAGAGGACATGCAGGCTGCTGGTGGTCTAGTGGTGCTACTTGTCTGTGGACCTGTGGCTCAAGAGGTCCCTGGTTGGAATCCCCCCTCCAGCACCTTCACCACTGGGTCCCTGAGACCCTGAACCCTGAGTGTCTCCAGGGGGGACTGTCCCTGTACTCAGGACATGGACGTCTCTCTGGATCAGAGCGTCTGATAAATGCTGCATTGCTGCTGTAATGTAAAATGTAAACGCAGGGGGACGGTGTGAAAGAGGAAGATGGCGAGGACGGGAGGACATGAAGACTACAGTCAGTAGTTTTTCTTGCACAACAGCAGGTGTCCACAGATCTGAGACGATCTTCAGGAAGTATTATTTCAGGTATTTAACGATTACTCCGATTTATCAGACTGAGTTTACTCCCTCAGATCGGAGCGTTATTCAGATTCACTCTAATGATTTAAAGTGTTCAGACACCGATCCAGCCGCCGCGCTCCCCCGCCCGAGGAAGTGGAACATGCCGGAGGTGAGGGTGGGTCTGAGACTGGGCAGTTCCATCGCAGGAGAACGGGGGTCAGCAGGGAGTTCCAACAAAAACAGCCTACGGTGAATATGTGGCTACTAACTCACTGCACCTGATATTCTTTACCATTATTATTATTAGTAGTAGTACTAGTAGCAGTAGTAGTAGTATTGTTATTATTATTATTAGTAGTAGTAGTATTGTTATTATTATTAGTAGTATTGTTATTATTATTATTATTAGTAGTAGTAGTAGCAGTAGTAGTAGTATTGTTATTATTATTGTTGTTGTTGTTGTTTTTGTTATTGTTATTATTGTTGTTATTATTAGTAGTAGTAGTATTATTAGTAGTGGTGGTATGATTGTTATTGTTGTTATTATTATTGTTATTATTGTTATTGTTAGTAGTAGTAGTATTGTTATTATTGTTGTTGTTGTTATTATTAGTAGTAGTATTGTTATTATTATTAGTGGTAGTAGTAGTAGTATTATTGTTATTATTGTTATTATTATTAGTGGTAGTAGTATTGTTATTATTATTGTTATTATTATTATTATTAGTAGTAGTATTGTTGTTATTGTTATTTTTGTTGTTATTATTATTAGTAGTAGTATTATTGTTATTGTTATTATTAGTAGTAGTATTATTGTTATTGTTATTATTATTATTAGTAGTAGTATTATTGTTATTATTATTATTTTTGTTATTATTATTATTAGTAGTAGTATTATTGTTATTGTTATTATTATTATTAGTAGTAGTAGTATTGTTATTGTTGTTATTGTTGTTGTTGTTGTTGAAAAATAGTCCTCTATAAAATTCACCTTCTTAATTCATTAACATCTTGTGAATTTGGATTTTTTAGAGGCAGTGTGTGATTATACTTTCAAATAAAATTCTCAGTTCAATAAAGTAAAATTCATTTTTTTGATGTTTTAAGAACCTGTTGATCACTAACATGCCTGATAATATTAGGCCTGACTAGTAATAATAATATAAAAAGTAATACATAAAAAAAAAAGTAAAAATAGTATGTAAAAATATTAAGAAAATAGTTGTATTATTTATATGGTTGTTGTTTGTGGATATATAAATGGAAAAGGTAAAGAGAGGCGGCGGTAGCATCAGTAACCTGTAAACGTACTGCTCACTGCCCGTGTGCCGCGGTCGGTCGGGGGGTCTCGGTTCGGTGCGGTAGCGGGCGATCTGTTCTGACTGAGCACACCTGAGCTCATGGAGACACAGGTGCGGCGGAGGCTGTTTCAGCCCCGATGAGTCAGAACAGAGCGCGGCTCATTCACGAGGCAAAGCCTCGCGTTAATGCTGGTTTCGATACCTTGTTCTGGTCTCGACTGCAGTCCTGGGATCTGGTTTAGTCAATATGGATAATAAAGGTGTGTTCCCGACTCCTGGCGCAGCGCCGACGTCCTCCCCGCGCCCGCCACCGTTACACCCTTCAGTACCGTTTGTGACTGGGGACGTTCCAAATGTCCCATTTATTAAAGCAGCTCTTGTTTATCGTTTGGTTCTGAAGCTTTAAGTCTGAAGAGTTTTTGACCTAAAAAAGGTCTGGATGAAAATAAACTGAAATAATGTTTAAGTTGTAGTCGTAATAGTGAGTGGAAAAACCACAGTTCTCCAGTCTGTTCTCCTGTTTGTTCTCCAGTCTGTTCTCCAGTCTGTTCTCCACTCTGTTCTCCAGTCTGTTCTCCAGTCTGTTCTCCTGTTTGTTCTCCAGTCTGTTCTCCAGTCTGTTCTCCAGTCTGTTCGGCTCTGTTTCACGTGGTCTTTCATTTTCTCACACTGAACAGGGTCTCCGGTGGTCTGTTGTGAGACGTGGGTGTTCCTTCAGTTTCCATCAGTTCCCACCTTGATGAAGCTGCAGATACGGCACCATGGTCCACCCTGAAGTCTCCACTTGGGAGTTTTCACCTCAGAGACCGGCCAAAACAGCCCAACCCGAAATTACCCTTCAGCCGTGGGTTAGTATGATCTCAGCCCACCAGAACGTTGGAATCTCCTCCTTCATCTTTAAAATGAGAAGTGTTTTCACACACACGTTTAAAATGAGAAGAACATGGTCAAGGTTAACTTAAACATTAAACAAGGTAAAACATAAAACAGAGCACAGGGCAAAATGAAGTGCAGCATAAAAACTAAGGACAACATGAAACGAGAGACGCTGGTCGAGTGTTCAGGGACGAGGCCCAGGACCAGAGGATTGTGGGTTCGAACCCCAGACCAATAGGTTGCCTTGAGGTACCCTTGAGCAAGGTACCGTCCCCGCCACTGGGTGGGTCAAATGCAGAGGTGTCATTTCGTTGTGTCTCGCCGTGTGCCGCGTTTCACAATTCCGAGGAGAGTCGCTTTCGCTTTCACTTTATACACGTATACGATTGCACCAGCGTTTGATGTTTAAAGCGACGTCAGAATCTGAGAAGTGAAGGTGTGTGTGTGCGCGCCGACGCAAAAACCTTTTAAAAATGGAGGATGTAACTAAATCTGCCTTCACTTCAAACATACTTCACACATAAATGATAGTTCTGTATCTTACAGAATGACTGAAGAGTGACAAACACATCCTTAAATACTGGATTCAAATATTGCTCTAAATCTAAATATCTGTTTTTCTTCTGCTGATTCAGAGATCAGGGCCGTATCGTCACCTCCCTGTTCATTAGATTAGTAAATGAATAAAGGCTTACAAAGCTTTAAATCATATGATTACATATCAAACACAGTGTTTTTCAAAGGTGTCCATAAACTTTTGACAGATGGGACGTGTATGTGTGTGTGTGTGTGTGTGTGTGTGTGTGTGTGTGTGTGTGTGTGTGTGTGTGTTTTCCTGCACTTTAATTACCATCTTGCCGTGTCAGTGGGCAGGTGTGGTGACGAGGGTGCAGACAGCAGGCGTGTGGGGTTCTCCAAGCGGTGGGACACTGACAACCACACATGATGTCTCCAGGGGACTCCACTACACCGTGTGTGTGTGTGTGTGTGTGTGTGTGTGTGTGTGTGTGTTACAGTGTCCCTTTCAGTAGATCTTATGGTAGGACCAGAAGTAAAAAGCCTTTTTTTGGCTGCTCCCGTTCGGTATCTCCATTGTCTTACTGTCCTCTGCATCTTCCTCTCTCAGCGTCTATAATTACGCTGCAATTTATTACCTGTAAATTATACTGTGATTTATATTATTCTCTGCACTTCAAAGGCTCTGTACCTGAACTCAGTGACAATAAAGTTTCATTTTGAAACGTCTCCAGAATGTCTTCTACATCAAGACGAAAGACCTGTAGTCACCATAAAGTCACGGGTGTTCTTTTAATCCTCCTTGTTTAATGATCTGTGATGTTTCTCACGCAGGTGGGACCCTGCAGGTGAAGTTCTGCCGGCCATGTCTTGGTTATGGTGGACGTGCCACATGTGTGTCTGCAGTTTGGGGTGGAAGCACAAAGACCACCCCTGGGAGCAGAGGGTGGAGGAGCCCCACAGATGAGGCTAAAGATTTCAATCTGAGCAGAGTTTAGCGGTGCGTGTTGTTGTGTGGAGGAGTTGTGTGCCTCACCCACCCTCGATTCCCAGATAACCACTAAACGTTCACGTTTCTTTGGTGTTCAGGACGTGACGTTCTGTCTTTGACTTTGTGGTGTGGCCACTGAGTCACGGTGTGACAAAAATTGTTCTGTTTTCTTCCTTTCGCAAAGGACTTTGGCATCCAGGAAGTTTCCTCTGGACCACCAGAGCTTTACCGGACAGTAGAACAGCTTCAGGGAGAAGATGTTACTGCAGTGAAATCTCAGAGATAGCAGCTGTTCCTGGTGATGTCAGAATCAAACTCATTTTGCATCCATCATTGACCAGCTTCATTGAAACGTGAGGAAAAAGTTTAGGAGGAGATCGAATTTGCCAGACGGTTTCTGTTGTGTGTTAAGTTGTTTTCATAAAAGCAAAATCATTCAGATCTTCACGTTTGAAAGACACTAAAAAGATGTAAATCAGTTGTAGTTTCATCAACATTAGAATAATTTTTTTGGCCCCAGAGTGGGTCTGTGGATTGGCCAAATTCAGCACATCCCTCAGATCCTTGATGGAACCTGGAGAATTATGAAGAAACCTCTTGAACTCTTTGTTCCTCAGTCGGTTCTGAACAGTCTGACCCAGCAGATCATTGTCCAGAGCATCACACTGTCTCCACTGCCTTCCCATAGCATCCTGGTGCTGTCCCACAAGTAAAGACACATACATCCCTGGTCGTCCACGTGATGATCCATCAGACCAGCCCATCTTCTTCTGTTGCTCAATGGATCAGACAGGGTAGGCTTTAAACCCTGTTGCTGGTTTGTGATTTGTCCTTCCACTTTCCTTTGCTGCTCAGCACTGCTGACCAGGTCCCTCAGATGTCTTTCCGTTTGGGATACACTCCAACCCACATCTACACATAGAAACTTTGGCGAAGTTACTAGCCCTTCTCAAAACTTGGTGTCAACAAGAGGCTGGATCTGCTGCTAATGTTTTCACTCAGAGGGAACCCATGATGTTTGGCATTTATAACAAAAGTCCTTCGATCTCTTAGGGTGGATCCTCTAAAAGCAGCCCACGCTGATGTGAAAGCAGCACTTCAGACAACAATCGATGTCTGGTTTTCACGCCTACTCCTAACGTAGTTGTTTAAATGGTCCAAGATCTCATCAGCGGAGCACAGAAATGGCCACTGGCAGACAGGTGTTCACTCTTCTCACCACTTTGGCCTGCTTCAGTTCAACAAGCTCATTAGCCTCGTTCCACATGTTTCCATTTGCTCTTCATCTGTCCACCCAGCATTGAGAAGCAGTGGAAAATGTGGAGAACCCAAGGTTCTTCACTGACATGGACTTCCAGTGACACACCTGCTCAGAATGTCCCGGCAAAGACTGAACTGAGCCCGACTTCCTGCTGAACTGCAGGAGCATCTCAACCAGCCGCAGCTCCATAAAGACACCGAGCAGAAGACCTGAAGGGGGGACAGCAAGACCCAGACACTCCCGTTCAAACTGGTGAACACACACACACACACACACACAGAAGCACCTCCTGTGGTTCTCTGATCGTTTGCTGCTGTAATTTTCACTGCACCTGAAAAAAATGACAATAAAGTTCCTTCTGTTCACTGAGTGACTGTCTTCTGTCCTGTTTACACAGCAGATCATCCGTCCTCGCGTCTTCCTGTCCTCTGCATCTTCCTCTTTCACAGCTGCATGTCCTCTCTCACCACACCCATAAACCGTCCATCCTCACCACTCCACTGTCCTCACTTTCATTCACGCTCATGTATTCTGTCTTTGTCCTTCTCACCTTCATTCCTGTCCTCTCATACATCCCAAAGGAACCCAGTGATGGTGGTGCTGCAGGTGGGATTCAAACCTGGGACCTCTTGGTCTGTAGGCGCATCCCACCACTAGACCACCAGCACCCCTCTCTCGAGCAGATCTCCATCTCTCCAGGTTCTCAAGCTGCTCCCTACTCTAAGAAAATCCCTGTCTCTCCTTGTTTCTGTCTCTGTCTCTATTCGTTTTGTGTTTTGTCATCATTTTTATGATTGATTTTGGTGAATTTTTATCTGATGAATTTACATTTTTCAAAATTCTAACGATTGGAGTATCAGCGTGTAAAGGCAAGTTCTGTCGCCTCAGTTTCACTTTAGAGAGGAACATTTAGCTGCTGATTTATTGGAGTTCATTAATGAATGAATGGTTACTGCAGTCTTTTACATCACTGATGCACAACTTTGATTTGGGAGCTTTTATTTTTCAGCACTTTCTATCATTCCTCCATTTCACATAAATATCTATCCTTTCTTCCATCTTCAGAACAGACTCCTTACTTTAGTCTGAACATCTGAGTTTAATCCTGAGTTTACAAAATCACACAGAAGAGACGTCCCTCTGTGTGTCCATCGGTGCAG
Organism: Hepsetus odoe; assembly: GCA_017165825.1. Taxonomy (NCBI): domain Eukaryota; kingdom Metazoa; phylum Chordata; class Actinopteri; order Characiformes; family Hepsetidae; genus Hepsetus; species Hepsetus odoe. Next base: position 28,050,608 of record CM029375.1, read on the forward strand.
GACAGAGTGAAGGAGAGTGAGAGAGAGGACAGGGAGAGTGGACGGTGGAGTTCAGGGTGTGTGGAGTGTGTGTCCGTGATGGAGAACTAGTAGAGACGGTGATGAAAGTGAAGCGGTGAAGTTCATGTGGATTATTTTCAGTAGATTGTTTTTATTGGAGTTGAAGTTCGAGGCTTTAATAGTCTTTAATTCTATTAATATGGAGTGAGATTCAGTTCACTTTCAGCACAGACAGACGCTCCAGACGTCCTTCAGAGGAGACACGTCTCACTTTACACTCTCAGTACACTCCTGTACTTTTACTTTACACTCTCAGTACGTTCCTGTACTTTTACTTTACACTCTCAGTACATTCCTGTACTTTTTACTTTAAACTCTCAGTACATTCCTGTACGTTTTACTTTACACTCTCAGTACATTCCTGTACTTTTTACTTTATACCAGTTCCATCAATATGAAGTGAGTCTCAAAAACACAAATTGGCCCTGTTGAGAAGTCTTTCCTACTTTAATGCAGAATGTCCAGCACAGATGCTGATGCAGGTCTGTAGTTCTGCAGGTCTGTAGTTCTGCAGGTCTGTGTGTGTAATTCTCTCTGTGAGTTTCAGTGTTTCTGGAAGTCGTCAGTGGGCGGCTGTTGGACTGTGAGTTGCCTTGTCTGCATTTTTGGGCTCCTACAAAAACACTACAGGAAAAAAACAAAAACAAACCAAAACCATGAGTCCGGATTCATCTGCAGTACACAGGCAGGAAAACTGGAACATAATGAACAATTCATAACGGATACGGAATAATACATCACTGATGCGTAATAATGTATTAGGGCTAATGAATTATCAAGACAGAACACTAAATAATTCATACTAGACACTGAATAACATTTAATACTGAATAATTCATAGTTGAAACTGAATAACTTAAACTGGATACTGAATATTTTATACTAGACACTAAATTCATAATGGATACAGAATAGCAAATACTAGACCCTGAATAATCCAAAGTGTTTATGGAATAAGTCATGCTGGATGCTGAAAACTCATATGGGATACAAAATAGTTTAAACTGAACAGGTAGTAGTGAATACTGAAAGGTTTACAGTAGCTACTTAGTGATTCTTAGTGGATAATGAACATTTTATAGTAGAAACTTAAAAATTGATCATAAGCACTGTATAATATAGATACCAAATCATTCATACTGGATACAGACCCACCTGAACACACTTGAGTTTAGAACACACTCTTTCTTTCGTGAAAGAGACTCAGACACACTCTCACCTTTCTGTTCAAACACCTGAACACACACTTTACGCTCTATTTACACTTGATTATTAGTGTGTGTGTGTGTGTGTGTGTGTGTGTGGGAATGTGTTTTGGTCTGGTTTTATGGCCGTGGTTGAGCTGTGTCTGACAGCAGGTCCGTTTCGGCTGCTTCTCTTTAAGCCCGGTAACAAGGCCCCACAGCAGCGCCGCTAAAGCCTCTGGACGACCAACAAAAGCCGGGGCTTTACAGCCTCCACAATCTGCTGACTCGCCCTGCCGCTAATACAGCACCACCGCCACCTCCAGCTTCCCCTGTTTTTCTCCTCTATCACTCCATCCATCCATCCATCCATCCATCCATCAATCCAGCCCCAACTCCACATTCACCCTCCAATTCTCAGAAAAAGAACTGAGCAAAACTCAAAACTGTCTCTCTCTCTCTCTCTCTCTCTCTCTCTGTCCTGTTATCTGTCTTTCCCTTTCCCCTTCTCTTTCTCTCTCTCTCTTTCATTCTCTCTTCCACATTCTCTTCCACTATCTTTCCCCCTTCTCTTTCTCCTCTCTCTCTCTCTCTCTCTCTCTCTCTCTCTCTCTCTCTATTTTGCACTCTGACCCCCTTGCCCCTGCCCCCTTACCGCTCTCTCTCTCTCTCTCTCTCTCTCTCTCTCTCTCTCTCTCCTTTCTCTGTTCTATTCATTCTCTCTCTCTCTGGTCAGTCACAGGCTCTCTCGCTCTCCGCTGGCACACTGACCGTTCACACACACCTGACACTGAGCCGGCACCGCGGTGTGTGTGTGTGTGTGCAGTAGTGTGTGTGTGTTGGGTGTGATTCTCATGCAGCCATGTGCGAGTGTCTGCGGGGGATCTTTCGGGTCACCTGGACGCCCTCGTCGCGCTCAGGTGAGTCGCTGTGGACTGGAGGTCAAAGGGCAACAGGATGGGTAGAATTAGTCCTGGGTGATAAACAGTTATTTTTTTTTAAATCAAATCAAAAAAATTTGCTGCAAACTCGAACCCGTGAGATCTGAGTGTTGAGGATGCAGAGCCTGGTCTGATGTAGAATGAATCTCTTTTGTAAAACTGAAATTTCCCATGTGAAGTTTTTTGTGATTATTTATCACTTTTGCAATTTGTATGGATTATTTGACATTTTAACATTTTAACTTTAACTTTTCGGCATTTAACTTTAACTTAGCATTTTACTTTTTCAGTTCTGCTCTGGGAGCTTCTCAGTAAAATCTCAGCAACTTCATTAATTATTTAATTATTATTATTTTAATTATTCTATTCACACCAAAACAGCAAAAAAATAACTTTCATTCATAGTTTTTCTGTAAAGTTTACAGTTTCACCCTGACCATTTGGCTTAGAAGCTGTAACCCTTGTTTTTCTGTGAATTTCACCTTTTCCTCTCTGACATTTCGTAAAGACATTTCGATATAAAGTTTACAGTTTGTTAGAGCTCATTTTAGAATTTTAAAATTGTGAAATTTGCCATGTAAAGCTGTACACTTTACACTTAGAAAATTTCAGTGGTTTTTTTTCTTGGTGTATATTTGAGTTGATCAGCAATTTTTATCCAATTTCTTGGGATCAAAGAAATGTTTCAGATTCTGATTTTGATTTTTGGCGCTATAACGTTGTGGAAAGCTGTTACTGGGTCAACAGTAAAACAATATAAGAAGAAAGGTTCAGGTAAAGCTCACTGGTGCTGGTGGAAAAGCCCCTAAGAAAGACTGATCTTCTGTGAGAGAGACTAGATGGAAGGGTAGTGAGAGCAGGTGAACTGGAGGAGGGTTTAAACTGTTCTACCATGGTGTGGATGGAAGGAGGGATGGGCGAGATGTTATCCTGAAGGAGGAGTATGTAAAGAGTGTTTTGGAGGTGAAGAGGGTGTCAGGGAGGGTGATGAGTTTGAAGCTGGAAGCTGAAGGTGTGATAATGAATGTGGTTAGTCAAGGATCAAATTGTGGAACCTGAAGAAGAAAGACTTCAAGGTGGAATTCAGGTGTTAAGTTAAAAAGTTAAGACGTGCAGTGGAAGGTAGTGAAGAGTTACCAGATCGCTAGGCAACTACTGCAGAAGTGATGAGGCTGACAGCTAGAAACGTACTTGGTGTGACATCTGGAAAGAAGAAGGAGGAGAAGGAAACCTGGTGTGGGAACCCAGAAGTTCAGAAGTATATACAGAAGAAGAGGCAGGCTAAGAAGTAGTGGGACAGTCAGAGAGATGATGAAAGTAGGCAGGTTTACAAGGAGATGAAGTGCAGGGTGTTTTTTAAAGTGGTGAATTGTATGAGAGTTTGGACAGAAAGGAGAGAGAAAAGGACCTTTACCTAAGGACCTCAGCTACCTTGGGTATCTTGTAAAGGCTCTTTGTAAATTAAACTTATGGGAAAGAGTCGTGGAAGCAGGTTAAGAAAAGAGGTGAAGATCAGTGAACAGCTGTGTGGTTTCATGCTGAGAAAGAGCTCTACAGATACAACGTTGCTCTGAGGGTGTTGATGGAGAAGTACAGAGAAGGTCAGAAGGAGCTGCATTGTGCCTTTGTGGATTTGGAGAAAGCATATGACAGGGTGCCTAGAGAGGAGTTGTGGTTTTGTATGAGGAAGTCTGGTGTTACAGAGAAGTATGTGAGAGTAGTTCAGGATATGTATGATGGCAGTGTGACAGTGGTGAGATCTGCAGTAGGAGTGACAGATGCTTTTAAGGTAGAGGTTGGATTACATCAAGGATCAGCGCTGAGACCATTCTTGTTTGCAGTAGTAATGGACAGGCTGACGGACGAGGTTAGACAGGAGTCTCCGTGGACGATGATGTTTCTGATGATATTGTGATCTGCAGTGAGAGTAGGGAGCAGCTTGAGGAGAACCTGGAGAGATGGAGATCTGCTGAGGATGGAACTGCCTCTCAAGAGGAAAAGAAGAAGGACAAGGAGGAGGTTTATGGATGTGCTGGGAGAGGACATGCAGGCAGTTGGTTTCAAGGAGGAAGATGCAGAGTACAGGAAGAAATGGAGATGCTTGATCTGCTGTGGTGACCCCTAATGGGACCAGCTGAAGTGTGCTTCTACGGAGTGAAAGTGTGGTTACACTTCTGATGTCCAGAAAAAAACAACCATTAGATGTGTCTCTGTCTCTGGGGAGGGAATGAAAGAATGGACCCGTTCGTTCACACGTCTGCGTGTTGAAACATTCCATCAGAGACGAGTCCGGCGCTCTAACGATCGAGTTTTTATCTCTACGGTTCGTGTCAGTAGAACCAGATCAGACGAGCTGCATTTCAAACCACACACTTCTACACTTTACACACTACTTGACTGAGTGTGTGTGCAGTGGTTGTGCACTATTTTACACACTACATTACTGAGTGTGTGTCCAGTGGTTGTGCACTGTTTTACACACTACATTACTGAGTGTGTGTCCAGTGGTTGTGCACTATTTTACACACTACTTTACTGAGTGTGTGTGCAGTGGTTGTGCACTATTTTTACACACTACTTTACTGAGTGTGTGTGCAGTGGTTGTGCACTATTTTTACACACTACTTTACTGAGTGTGTGTCCAGTGGTTGTGCACTATTTGTCACTATTTGCGGTGGGAGCTGGACAGGGATCCCAAACTGACAGACTGTTCTCCGATTTTTGTTTGTATTCTGTTGATCGGTGGTTTCTTTGTTTGGAACACGGGATAAATGCACTTGTCTGTTCTAAAGTTCCGGGTTCTCTTTTGCCTTTCAGGGCTCCGTGTATGTCACGTCATTGGAAATGATGGATTAGCACATTTCACACTGCATTATCAGCTAGTAATGATGCAGCCAGAACTGAAAAAATGGGATTAAATGCAAACAAGTAGTGCCTGTTTAACAAAATAAGGGTCATGTGACTTGTTTCCAGCAGCTGTCATGTGGTCTTGCGTGTCTCCAGTCATCCACTTCACTGGCCTGCTATTCCGCTGACATCGCCGTCACCGGGCAGACGGGGACGCACCGGTCCGGGCCAAGCTGACCTGCTTACCATCCAAACTAAATCCAACTTTTATATCTCTGACAATGACTGGGGTTCAGCAAAACACACAGCCCTGCAGAATCTCCCCACAGCCCGGCGGGGGTTAAAGAACTCTTGGGCTGTTTCCCATTTGGGCTGCCCAGGCACCACCCCAGTGTCCTGTTTCAGAGTGGGCTCCAAGCCCTACAGAACCTGATAGAACACACCCAAGCACAAGTTCAGCAAAAGTCCTTGGGGTGTTAAAACCCAAAACCGGCAGCAGCCGCCTGGCCCAGCGTGTTCTGATCATTAAAGCTGGTTATTTTTGGTCTCTGGGGCCTAAAAATAGCGCTTGACAGCTTCACTGACTCTACCGGGCCGGATTTGGGTTGTTTTTCTGATTGTTCCCGCTGAGTCCACGGGGAATTTTAGCAATGCGGGCTGAGCTGAGAGTCAGCCTTGTTTGTGTCATGCCTGCAGCGATTGCGTCTCAGTAATAGAGGACACTTTATGACGAGACAAGTCCAAGACACAATTTCAGCCCCGGCCCCACCCTTGCTCCCTCCCTCCCTACATGGGGCATCCCACAGACTTCTGTCCAATTGCTCCTCCCCTCAGAAAGGCAGTTAGACTGTGACAGCGGCGGGTCAGTCAGGGGGAGGTGGGCCAGAGCGCGAGAGTCCATCAGGATTTGACTGAGTTTGGGTCAAACTCCTTTCAGCTGCAGGAGACACTGATCCCGGTACGTTCTAGGTGGTCTTATCTTTCACACGGCTTTTGCTCCGGTCTCACTGGACCAAACTTTAACCCTTTAACCTTTAGTAACACCTTTATTAACTCCGTATCAATCACGGGGATTACTATTCAGCACTCATGAGGCGTAATGCTTAGTCATTACTGTGAATTATTCAGTAACTTATGCAAATGACTCAGAATCCAGTATGAATTAATCAGCCCCCGGATTATTCAGGTTTGGATTATTATGGAGCATCTACTACCTGTCAGCTACAATGTGTCGACTGTTTGGCTGCTCTTAGTGGTTTTGTTGTGCATTAACTTTATTAAGGAACCTCGGATGTTAGAACGGTACTAAATAAATTAAACGTTATTGTTATTAGTAATAATATTATTACTTTGCATCTTCTATGAATCATTCAGCATCCACTGTTAATTATTCAGTGTCTACTATGAATTGTTCAGTATCTCCTATGGATTAGTTCATAATGACAACTCCAACAACTTCATCCAGAAAGCTTGAGATGTGCATGAATTTTACAACAAAGACCTTATTAAAAGACCTCCAGTGCGTGTGTGTGTGTGTGTGTGTGTTGCTGAGACTTTAAGAAGATCTCTCAAACTAATGTGAGTCCTTCATTTGTGACTTATTAGAGGTTTAAAAACGACTCAAACCCTTTCTGCAAATATTAGTGGTGTAATCCATTGCGCCAGTGAAAATGTGATTTCTTTTTTTATATAATATAATACATCGTTTCTGCCCGTGGCTGCAGGATATCTGCAGAAAGTGACTCTGTATTAAAATATTCCAGCACATGTTGGACCCAATCAGACCACATACAAGCGATAAAATTCAAACGCAGAAGTTAGAAAGTGCTTTAATGTGCTATGGTGTTCATTTGCTTCACCTTCTTGATAAACAGTGCTGGAGGTCCAGAGAACATCTTGAGATGGGGATACACATTGGGCCTGGACTCCAGAGTATGCGGGCGTGTGTATTTATGTGTGTATTTATGTGTGTGTGAGTGTTTCTCTATATTGGTGTTACTGAGCGGCGCAGCTGCTGGGTCTGGTCATAAGACCCGAGTGTCAGGCTGGGTCTGGATGCCATAGCTGAGATTGTGCCGTGTGATGAAATACAGCAGAATTGGTCCTGAATGCTTGCAGTAAAGCCTCGGGAGATTCGAGCTGTTTATTTGTCACACGCACAGTTCAACCTGCAGGGAAACGATTCCCTCGATCACTTCTAGACGTTGTGACAGTGTAGATTAAAAAAATGAATTCTGGATCCAAGCAAAATAGAGGAAAGGAATATAATAAATAAAATAGGATAAATCTAGAATAGGATGGACGGCATTAAGGACAGGTATATTAGAGGGACAGTTCAGGTTGGATGGTTTGGCGACAAATGGAGAGAACTGAGACTGTGTTGGTTGGACGTGTCCAGAGGAGAGACGAGGAGTATATCAGGAGAAGGATGATGAGGATGGAGCTGCCAGGATAGAGGAGAAGAGGAAGGACGAAGAGGAGGTTTATGTATGTGGTCAGAGAGGACATGCAGGTGTAAAAGAGGAAGATGCAGAGGACTGGAAGACATGGAGACATGAATCCATTCTGGCGACATCCAACATGAGCAGCAGAAAAGAGAAGAAGATGAAATCTTGAATAAATCCAAGTGTAAAGAGATCTAAGTGTAACTTCACAGACTAGAACGTGTATGTACTAAAATATACACATTGTTCTCTCCTCGGTGCGACTGCAGTGTTTTTATCCAGAACGGCAGAATTCTGTGGTCAGAGATGAATGTGGACAAAAATAATTGTTGTCTCTCATTTTCAGTCCAGTCTCTGTACCTGAGCAGTTCTCCAGATCTTCCTGAAGGACAGTGTTGTTGTCTGTCATGTTCAGTCCAGTCTCTGTACCTGAGCAGTTCTCCAGATCTTCCTGAAGGACAGTGGTGTTGTCTCTCATGTTCAGTCCAGTCTCTGTACCTGAGCAGTTCTCCAGATCTTCCTGAAGGACAGTGTTGTTGTCTCTCATGTTCAGTCCAGTCTCTGTCCCTGAGCAGTTCTCCAGATCTTCCTGAAGGACAGTGTTGTTGTCTCTCATGTTCAGTCCAGTCTCTGTACCTGAGCAGTTTGATAGTTCTGTGTTGGTTCATCCACACAGTGATCTACGTCTGAACCTTCAAGCAGAACAAAGCGTCTAACTGAAGACATGAAGCAGTGAAGAAACAGGATAAGAAAACCTGGTGGTGGAACCAAGAAGTCCAGGAGTGCATACAGAAGAGGAGGGAGGTGAAGAAGAAGTCGGACAGTTAGAGTGATGAAGAAAGAAGACAAGAAGAAAGGAGTGCAAGGAGATGAAGCACAGGGTGAAGAAAGCAGTGGTGAAGGCTAAAGATCAGGTGTCTGGTGAACTGTATGAGAGGTTGGACAGGAAGGAGGGAGAAAAGGAACTTTACCGATTGGCTAGACAGAGAGACAGATCTGGGAAAGATGTGCAGAGGACAGTGGAGTGGTGAGGATGGAGAGAATAGAGGAGGTGAAGGGGGAGGAGTTTAAATACTATGATGGACAGTTCAGAGTAATGGCGAGTGTGGAAGAGAGGTGAAGAAGAGAGTGCAGGCAGGTTAGAATGGGTGGAGAAGAGTGGCTGGAGTGATCTGTGACAGACGGGGACCAGCAAGATTTAAAGGATAGGTTTAGAGGATGTTAGTGAGACCAGCTATGTTGTACGGCTTGGAGACAATGGTCATCAGAGTGAAAGATGCTGAGATGTTCGTTGGGTGTGACGAGGATGGACAGGATAAGAAATGAGTGTATTAGAGGGACAGATCAGGTTAGACAGTTTGGAGACAAAGTGAGAGAAGCGAGACTGCGTTGGTTTGGACATGTCCAGAGGTGAGACGAGGATTGATCGGAGGATCGGGGGTTGAACCCCTTCCCAATAGGTTGCCCTGAGGTACCCTTGAGCAAGGTGCCGTCCCCGTCACTGCTCCCCGTGCGCTTTCAATAGCTGCCCCCTGCTGCACGGTGTTTGAGTGTGTGGGTTAAAAGCAGAGGTCCAGTTTGGTTGTGGTTCACTGTCTGCTGTGCTGTGACCTCGCAATGACAAGGGTTGTCACTTTCACTTTTTCACTTTTATATATCGGGAGGAGGATGTTGAAGATGGAGCTGCCAGGAAAGAGGAGAAGAGGAAGAACAAAGAGGAGGTGGATGCGGTGAGAGAGGACATGCAGGGGGAAAGAAGAACATGGGGAAGACAGGAAGACATGTTGATCGAGACATTTAACCGGAGTAGCCGAAAGAAGAATAATAGTGTAACAGTAATAGTGTAATGGTGTGTGTGTGTGTGTGTGTGTGTGTGTGTGTGGTTAATGTTCCATATTTTTTCATTAACTGCTCTATGAATGGATTATTTCAGTATCCGCTGTGAATTTGTCCTTTGTTTCACTCCCATCTCCAGTATGAATTATCAACACTCTTCCGATAAATACTGAGTCTCCTCTCTGATCTATTCTGTGTTTAATTATTCAGGTTCTGGCTCTGTATCCACTTTGGATGATTCGTCATGTGCTGGTGATTATTCGGTATCCAGTATGAATTCTGATGAAGTTTTCAGCAGTCTTGTGCTGAGCTGTGTCGTGGGATCGGATTAGTAAATCTGCCCCCCGCGGTGCCGTCTGTGTCTGTGGATGTTGGACGGGTGGGTTTGGCCCGGTTCAGTGTTTACCCCAATCAGCAGAACCTCCCAGTTTTCTGTTTATTATTCAGCATTTCCTGTGGGCACCCCGGGGAGAGGCTGTGTCATGATGTCACTTCCCCCCCGGGCAGAACTCAGGAAAAGAGATCAGCACGATCATCATGAGCTCCGTCTTTAATCCAAAATCACTGGTTACCAATCCCACCGCAGCTGCAGCCACAGACACGCTCCAGCCACAGACACGCTCCAGCCACAGACACGCTGCAGCCACAGAAACGCTCCAGCCACAGACACGCTCCAGCCACAGACACGCTGCAGCCACAGACACGCTCATCCTGATTTCACTTCAAAGAAAACATCCCGAATGAGCAGATAAGAGTTTTATCTTTATTGTACAAACATAACAAAACTAAAAGTACTTTTATTTTACTACTTTAAATGAAATATTTATCATAAAAGAATGAAAATCTAAATGTTTTTTGCCAATTATCGATTTATCACTTTACTGCATTCATTTAACTTTTTACACACCTGACACCTGTCCGGAACAAAACCTCTTATCTTTAAACACCATTTCTATTGGTCTATTCATCTTAAAATGTATTATGTAAACTACATTATGTTTTTAGATCATTAAAAAAATCCCAGAATGGAGATAAGAGGTTTTGTTCTGATGAAATGTAGACTGTGAATGTCTAGAAGTGGAGAATGAGAGGTGTACAACTGTAGTAATGAGTAAATAGTGTGTGTGTGTGTGTGTGTGTGTGTGTGTGTGTGTGTGTGTGTGAGAGTGTGTGTCCAGCACATCAGCCCCCTGACTTGGCACAGCCTCAGACCTTCTGGGAGAATTCCAGCAATGCTGGAGAGCCGTTCCCTCTTTGTCTGCTCATAAATAGATAATTGACAGTGACCTTTCCTCTCGTCCTGACGTGGGTTTCTTTCTTCTACACAACGTCCAACACTGTGCACAAGTTTTGGTCCACCTGGGAACGTCAGCAGGGCCGCGCCAGCTGGTTGTGAACTTTAGGGCCGATACTGACTCTGTTCAAACAGGAGATTTCTTTAGTCTTTAGCAGAAGTGAACAAAACACACAAGTACACTCTCATTATTGGGAGGCACGACAAACCTCTCAACTCCACTTCAATAATGGATCGATAACCTCTTTAGGCAGCGGAGGCCTAGTGATCAGGGAGCTGGCCACAGTGACAAGAATAGTCACTTTCACACTTTCACTTGCACTTTCTGGCTCTGATACTTGTGCTGACTGTATATTAACAGATACATGAATTCTAAATCCTTTTTGCTTTTCTCAGGCTAAAAGAACAAAACACACGTTTATTTACAGCAGAACCTGGTCTAAAGCTTCATCATGTTCACTGCAGAACCACGTCTCTGTTCTGCTGTAAACCAATAAAAATCCAAACATTTTTCAGAAGCAAATCAAATGGCTGTAAAATCAGTGAGATGTGGCTGGACTTTCAGACATGGACTACCTGCTTAAAGGGGCGTGGCCTTGTGTTGTTAAGGTGAGATGCACAGGTTGTAAATGTAAGCAGTGTTTTCTGGTTAAAGAAACAGCAGCTCCATGTTGAAGTCTGCACTGAGGTCAGACTGCTCTAGCATTAGCATGTCCTTCCTGTCAAGCTGTCTGATCTTTACTGAGTCCATCAAATGAAAGAAACAGGAAGAAATGTGGTTCCTCAGTGTTCAGTATCAGCAGTGAACTGATCCCCTTATCATCTGGAATCATCTGCACCTGTTTCTTCACTGCTTCATGTCTTAAGTTCGCTGCTTTGTTCTGCTTTAAGTGAAGTGAAAGTGACTATTCTTGTCATTGTGAAACGCAGCACAGCACAACACAAGGAAATTCAACCTCTGCATTTCACCCACACACGCACCGTGCAGGAGCAGTGACGGGGATAGTACCTTGCTCAAGGGTACCTAAGGGCAACCTACTGTCTGGGATTTGAACCCATGACCTTCTGATCCTGGTGCCAACTCCCTAAACACTAGGCCACCGCTGCCCACTTGAAGGTTCAGATGTAGATCACTGTGTGGATTAACCAACACAGAACTATCAAACTGCTCAGGTACAGAGACTGGACTGAACATGAGAGACAACAACACTGTCCTTCAGGAAGATCTGGAGAACTGCTCAGGTACAGAGACTGGACTGAACATGAGAGACAACAACACTGTCCTTCAGGAAGATCTGGAGAACTGTCCCTCAACAGGACATTAAAGATACAGGAGGAAGCAGAAGATGAAGAAATGAGGGGCTCAGGGCTTTTGCACAGTGCTGTAGACACTTCAGTAACAGAAGCTGTTGAGGTTTAAACCTTCAGATCAAAGTGTGGTCATTAAAAGTGCAGGATCAGTCAGGAAGGACCAAGCTCTGGACCGACTGGACCTGGAACAGGCCCGTTTACACACTACACGGAGTAGTTTGTAGGCAGATGTGGGTCACGACAGTGTAGGTCTATATTAAGCTCAGCTCTGACCTCCAGCATTCCTTCTTCCCCCAGCTGCCACTTTCAGTCACACACACACACACACACACACACACACACACACACACACACACACACACACACTCACTACTATTGGCCAGCCCTTTGTAAACACACTGTAAGTGCTGGCAGATCTGAGGCACACCACTCTGTTTCTCCTGCACTCTGTCTGAGCTGTTCCTGCACCTGAAGCACCGTTCTACACATTTACGCTCCTAAAATCTTTAAAAATCCCCAAAAAACACTCTTTTGTTTTTCTGACATTAAACTATACCTTGCATCCTGCTGAGATACACTGTATGTCTAAACTGCAGTTTCCATGGTAACAACTGCACACATTGTAATAGAATATACAGATACAAGGGCCTTTAAGAACATCAGTGATGTTCTAGTGTTTAGAGACGCGGTCCCAGATACTGAAGGTTGTGGGTTCAAATCCTCCACCACTAGGTACCCTCAGGTGCCCTGAGGTACCCTTGATTAAGGTACCGTTCCCATCGCTGCTCCCCAGGTGCTGGATATGTCTGCCCCCTGCTGGACGGTGTGTGTGTGTGTGGTAAATACAGAGGATGTGTTTGGTTGTGTTTCACTGTGTTTCACGGTCACTAACAGTCACTTTCACTTTCACTGTAAGTGTATTAATCTGTTATTAATCTGAAGGTTTATAACCTTCTCTTTCAGTAACTACCACAATTCAGCACTGTGTGACTTACCGTACGTCCACCCTGAGAGTGGACAGTCCTGTCCATCATGCTGCTGGACACCATGGACACTCTCTGACGCAGATGACGTGGACACAGACGGAAAGCTCAGTGTTCTGCACTTTTTAAAGCAAATAAATGAGCTAAACTCTAGCTTGTGCTTGAGTGGCCGCAAGTAATTGGACAACTTATTGTTTGTTACCAACCAGTCCCACTTTAAAAAGGAAAATTCTGTCTATAAACGGTGTCTCCTCTTTTTAAATGTGTCTCATTGTTGTGGCCAGTGAGACGGAGAAGCTTTCGACGCTGCGTTAATTTATTTGATCAGAACTCATTGGAGATCATCAGAGAACTCAGGAACTCTCTAGAGCATCCCAACTTGAACTTTATTCTGATGAAATAAAGACTTCTGGTCACTTTGATGCTCTCGCTGCCACCAGTGTGAACATACAGTTCACAAACCGGCCCAATGTGTACACTTTCACTGTTTAAGGGCTTAAAAATGTAAAAATCTTCAACAGTCTCTCAGGTGTTTGACTGGTATCCCATGCGCTTGACCAGTTTCCCAGGTGTTTGACTGGTATCCCATGTGCTTGACCAGTTTCTCAGGTGTTTGACTGGTATCCCATGTGCTTGACCAGTTTCTCAGGTGTTTGACTGGTATCCCAGATGCTTGACCAGTTTCCCAGGTGTTTGACTGGCATCCCATGTGCTTGACCAGTTTCTCATGTGTTTGACTGGTATCCCAGGTGCTTGACTAATTTTCAGGTGTTTGACCAGTTTCCAGGTGTTTGACTGGTATCCCAGGTGCTTGACCAGTTTCTCAGGTGTTTGACTGGTATCCCAGGTGCTTGACCAGTTTCTCAGGTGTTTGACTGGTATCCCAGGTGCTTGACAAATTTTCAGGTGTTTGACCAGTTTCCCAAATGTTTTACCAGTTTCTCAGGTGTTTGACTGGTATCCCAGGTGCTTGACCAATTTTCAGATGTTTGACCAGTTTCCTAAATGTTTGACCAGTTTCTCAGGTTTTTAACCAGTTTCTCAGGTGATTGACTGGTATTCCTGGTATTCAGTGTCCCAGGTGTCTGATTAGTTTCCCAGGTGTTGGCCTCGTTCTGCTAATGTAACTGGTGCTCAGTGTGAAATTCATTAAATATTACAGCCCTCTGAAGCACGGGGCGGTTAATACCAGTAATGAGTTCATATGGCCGGTCCTGACACCTGATAGTGTCTCCCAACTGAGGAATGAGAAACATGCAGTCAGGGAACACCATCAGAATCCCTGAATGCCTCATAGCAACCTGACCCCTGCCAGTCAGCAGGGTGGGGCACTGCATTCTTTTTATTCACACAAACAGCGAGAGCTGAGAAATGTTCCAGGCCAAAGATGCACGAAGTGTCAGAAAAGCCTCAGAAAGAATTTAAAAAGCATAAAGCGACTCAGAAACATCCAGCCTGCAGAATCATGTGATCAAGCCTCAGTCAACAAGCCTGGCTTTTTCATTTCTGACGTTACTGGTGGGTAGTTAGACTGACAGGTTATGACCATCTTGTGTTAATAGTGGGGATTTTTCAGTGGTTATTTATTTCATGATTAGTCAACACAAGGTTTTCTACCTGAATGTAAATCTTTTGCAGTCGGTGACTGTTAGAGCTCTGAAATCATGTCTGGTGATCTGATAATCAGGCTAGTTATGCAGTCATTTTTCCTTTTGTTTTCGTTCACAGAGCTCCTCCAGTCTTGCCTCAGTAAATGTTGGCTCAGCCGATTGCCCTGAAAAGCTTCATAACTGCAGCTAGAACCAAACATCTCGTCTTCCTGCTATTTCTAAAAATGTGCTTTTCACCTGGTCCTGCATTAGAACTCAACCAGTGGTCAATTATGTTTGGACTGTTAGAACTAATCCTAAATTTTGGTCTCGTAATTGACAATAAGTTCTGCTGTGTTTTTCAGACTCAGAGAGAGAGTTGGAAGACAGTCATGGTCAATCACAGGCCAAAGGTCCAGCTGTAAGTGCCCACCAGTTAATAACATTCCCCTACAGCTTTGTTTATTATGTACTTTCAGTGCTAGAGGTGATTAATTCTACTTTTTATGAAGATGAACTCTATGATTACACTTGCCACTTCTATAGCACTGCGGAGTGTCATAAAAAATGTTAACACTTCATTAAGCTGTAACTAACAGATGGATTAATACACCTGCTGACACCTGGCAGTAACATGGGGATTTGATCTAAGTTTCAAGGAAAGGCTGTATATGTCTCACCCAGGGACATATTATAATACACATTGAAGGACACACTCCAAACATCCACACAGGCTCATGCTGACCCCTCCAATATCCTGACTAAAGATATAGATATAAGAATTTGTTGTGCTTGGTTGACAAAAAGGTGGCTCCATGATAATGGCCCTAATCTCACTCTGAACATGTGGTCAGATCACTCAAAGAACCAGTCTTGCCAAATGTAGCCCCACATTTCTGTTCTGGTCCATTTCCTGACATATCTCAGTGTCTAATTACCACATTTGAACACTAACAACAAGAAACAGGACACCATGTAAAGACTGCAAACAAGCTAAATGCCTGGACAGAACTGAAATGATCTCATTTGGTGTTTCTTCTTCTTCTTTTTGTGAGCAGATAAAAGATAAAAAGCGATCCCCTCCATCAGACAGGCCCCCCTCTGCCCCCCAGCTTAGTCAACTCCACTGCATCTCTCCGGACGAGCAGGACAGTCCAGAAAGAGTTGTGAGTACAAGTTTCAAGTGTTTTCTCAACCTGCTGTAATCCAGAAATGTGGAGGCAGCCCTGAAGAAGCTGTTTGTACTTAATCATTAAAAATGCAGATGTGAAAAGGTCCAGCATGGAGGAGTTTAAATACAGTTCAGAGTAACAAAGTGTGGAAGAGAGAAGGAGAGGAGAGTGCAGGCAGGTTGAAATGGGTGGAGAAGAGTGACAGGAGTGATCTGTGAAAGAGGGGTACCAGCAAGAGTGAAAGGATTACAGAATGGAAGTGAGACCAGTGAGATGAGGAGTATATCAGGATAAGGATGTTGAGGATGGAACAGGGAAGAGGAGAAGAGGAAGGATGAAGAGGAGGTTTAAGGATGTGGTGAGAGAGGACATGCAGACAGCTGGTTTGATAGGGGAAGATGCAGAGGACAGGAAGACATGGAGACAGTTGATCTGCTGTGGAGACACCTAACAGGAGCAGCTGAAAGAAGAAGAAGAAGAAGTAGAAGAAGAAGAAGAAGTAGTAGAAGCAAATCTTGTGAACTGTAAAGTACTTTAGGTCTAGTTTTGTTCCTAAATTCATTATGGGGGATAAACCCTAGGAGAAGAACCAAGAGGTTGTGGGTTTGAGCCTGCCTCCATTCTCTTCAGCACAGTTTGAGTCCCTGAAAAAGATCCTCAACCTCAAGTTTCTCCAGGGAGAGTTTCACTGACATTAGGCAGCTAAGTGTGTGTGATAAATGGTAAATGTTTGTTTCCAGAGGAAAGAGGCAGATTTGTATTTTTCAGCAGAAAAACTGAAAAGAACCTAACACAACAGAAGCATTGAGAGGAACCTAACAAATCAGCAAAACTGAGAAGAACCTAACTCAACAGAAACACTGAGAAGAACCATACTCAACAGAAGCATTGAGAGGAACCTAACTCAACAGAAGCACTGAGAGGAACTTAACTCAACAGCAACACTGAGAAGAACCTAACTCAACAGAAGCTTTGAGAGGAACCTACCTCAACAGAAACACTGAGAAGAACCTTACTCAACAGAAGCATTGAGAGGAACCTAACTCAACAGAAACACTGAGAAGAACCTTACTCAACAGAAGCATTGAGAGGAACCTAACTCAACAGAAGCACTGACAGGAACCTAACTCAACAGCAACACTGAGAAGAACCTAACTCAACAGAAGCATTGACAGGAACCTAAGTCAACAGCAACACTGAGAAGAACCTAACTCAACAGAAGCATTGAGAGGAACCTAACTCAACAGAAGCACTGACAGGAACCTAACTCAACAGCAACACTGAGAAGAACCTAACTCAACAGAAGCATTGACAGGAACCTAACTCAACAGAAACACTGAGAAGAACCTAACTCAACAGAAGCATTGAGAGGAACCTAACTCAACAGAAGCATTGAGCGGAACCTAACACAACAGAAGCTTTGAGAGGAACCTACCTCAACAGAAGCACTGAGAAGAACCTAACTCAACAGAAACATTGAGAAGAACCTACCTCAACAGAAGCGCTGAGTGGAACCTAAATTAGCACAAACAGTTTAAAGCTCAAGAGCACAATCACAGATTTCTCAGACTACAGCTTTGTATTTGATAACCAAATCGGTCCCCAGTGTCCGTCCTGGAGTCTCCTTCTTCAGTTTTTCTTGGACAAGTGTAACAACCACAGTGGAACAATCTGTAGGTCATTATTGACTTCAACTTTGTAGTTAATCCAGTGTGTTCACTAGAAAATGGTTTTCAACACAGACTCCTAATTTTTTTTCCAGGTTCAGAAGGAGAAACTCCATGCAGAACTAAAGCAAGTCCTAAGTCAAAAGAGAAGTCACCTGAAAGACAGTCACTCAACTGCAGGGATGGATCCGCTGGAGAAGAAGAGTGAATCTGAGGTAATTCTCTTTATAACCATCACTGGTGACGAGATGTAGGTGTGAGTGCTGATACGGAAAAAACTTTATTAAATACAAATCGCAAAACTAACCTAACAAACATAAACACACAGGACTAAACTACAAGGACAACACACACCAAACTACAGCATTAGAGACAACAGAGGTCAAGCCAAATCAACAAAAAAAGTGGGCCATTTACACATCACATGGAACAAGGGACACCTGATACAAGAAGGGGACATGAATTGACGACAGGTGTGCAGGGACAGGACAAGGGTAGAGCATGGACAAAAAACAAACACATGGCATATCTATACAAAGACACATGGACATGGAAAAGCAACACATGGATCAAGAAGCATATTAATTTCTAACCACTTTTCTGATCTTGAGCCACACCTCATTCTTTATACTTCGCTTCAGAAGAGCCAGATTTTCTTGCTCTGAGCAGTTTCAGAAGCAGTGTGAGAGCATCTCCACAGAGAAAACAAAAGGCAGCCAACGTCCAGAGGAGAGCTTTGGCACATCCTTCAACAAGCCTTGAGAAGTGTTCCTGAAGACGACTTAAAGAAAGGAGCTGGTCTAAGAGAGTTAGGCTGTGCTGAAGAATGACATGGTGGTGGTGAATAATGACTTTAAAGCTGGTTAGAATGAAACTCCCTTTCTGTTTCGATTGGAGTTACATGTGTTTGTACACAAATCACTGAACTTCTGTCTCACTTTCACAAAGAACAGAGAGAAATGAGGGGGTGAAGACTTTTGTGTGTAAAACAGCAGTTTGGTAAATAAATCTGAACACAGTTTTCTTCTTAACAGCTGTAGTGGATCTGCCAAGATATGTTGGGGTCTGCAGTTCGCTAATTCAGAAACTGCAGACATAAGTCTATTTGTGATTGCTTCAAGAATTAATATGTTGTTACTGATGTAAATTTTGATTTTGACCATTTTAATGATTAATGGATGCAGGAGGAAGGTCGTGGATCAGAGTTAGTGGAAGTGGTGGTGGAGACAGAGGCTGGAGCAGGAGCCAGTGGATACAGCGTCATTGGAGGTGGAGAGAAGGGCATCTTTGTGAAAGAAGTGTTGAAAGATTCCCCTGCAGCAAAACAACTGAGCCTCCAAAAAGGTGAAAAAAGAGCATAGCATTCTACAAAACGAGGTGTTTAATCTACTCTAGTTTCTCCTCTTTGGTCTAAGATCTAAGAGAAGACCTTCTCGGAAAGACCATCAAAAACTGCTCATTTTGAAATGTAGTGAAATCAGAACCTAACTGCATGTTTGTATTGATTCCAAGAGTCACATTATAGAAAGCAATGTGAAAACCTATGTGGAGTTTGGTGGAACTGTGAGTTACTCTTTCCATCATTGTGTGCTCTTGTAGGAGATCAGCTGCTTAGTGCCAGGGTGTATTTTGATAACGTGAAATATGAGGATGCTCTGAAGATCCTTCAGTGTGCAGAACCTTACAAAGTGTCGTTCTTCTTGAAGAGGACTGTACCTCAAAGTGAAGTCGGCAGTCGTCCAGGTGCACCAAATGTTGAGCTTAGAGGACCTAAGGCCAAGACTCAAAGAATGGTACAGTGTGTTACTCTATGCACTGATACACTTTGGATTGGTTACAAATAATAAAAATCCTGCAATATCACTCATTTTACCTTATATATCTTTGATAAGTCTCTTAGGAATACCTGTTCTTCACATTTCATTGCAGAGTGTCAAAAGTGTTAAACCATTCAAGGCCAAAAAGAAAAGAGGAGGAAGATTCGGATTGAAAAGACTGAAAGAGAACAGGAAGGCACGAGCTGGCGCTGAAATGGACAGTGAGGGTTCACCAGCTAGAATGGACTTTAATCCTGTGGACGTGGAATTTGCTTTCCCAAAGTTTAAGTTAAGGAAACGTGGGAAATCTTCTGCAGAAGGATCAGGGCATCTAGAAGGAGTGATCGCCGGTGGCAAAAGGAAAAGCAAGATCAGATTTCCCAGAACGAAGGCAAAATCCTCGGCAGGTGCGGAAGGAGTCACCATAGACATGTCAGCACCAAGAGGGGAGACATCTGAGATATCGGGAGGAAGAATTAAAGTCAAAGGGAAAGGCCCAAAGTTTGGAATGCATTTTCCTCATACTAAAAAAACAAAAACAGATTCATCTGATGAAAGTGTAGCACTAAAAAGTCCTGACACTAAATTTAGGACACCTTCTGTGGAATTTGACTTTAGTTTGCCTAAAGGCGAGGTGGATTCTGAAGTGAAAATACCGAAGGGAGAACTGGGTGGTTCTGACACCAAGACGAGGATGCCAAAAGTCAAACTGCCAAAGCTGAGACTCTCCCACCACTCAGATGAAGTTGACGGTGAAGCCACAACAAAATTAAAGATGCCAACAGTTGACATTACTGCTCCAAATGTGGATGTGGACTTAGACATTCCTAAAACCACAAAAACTGCTGATTTTAAACACACTGAAACATGTGATCAAAATGTGAAAGGAATGAAGATCAGCATGCCAAATGTTGACATATCACTACCAAAGCTAAGCCTAGACACAAGGCAAATGTCTGAAGATGAGGTAGATGGATCCTTGGCTAAAAGGTCAAAAGTCATCCTTCCAAAAGTTGACATTGCAATGCCCACTGTGGAGACGTCAGATTGTAGTCTCCCATCAATAGACATCTCCATACCAAAGATAACTGGGAAAGACATTAATGCTGTAGAACTTTCAACTCCAGGGACAAAATTTGACGTGCCAAAATTAGACATATCACTGCCAAAAGTAACGTCACCTGAAGGCAAGATCAGTGTTGAAGGACTTGATGTAAAAGGGAAAGAATTTCACATGCCATCAGTTGACTTATCTTTCCCAAAAAGACAACTGAAAGGAGATGTTTCTCTTGAGGCTGAAGCTGAAAATGGAAGCAAATTTCATNCATTAATGCTGAAGGAGGGAAAATCAATGTTGAAGGAATTGATGTTGAAGGAGGCAAATTTCATATTCCAGACATTGACATCTCGTTGCCGAAAGGAAAAGCAAAGGGTGCTGTTGACCATAAAGATAATGGCAAAAAAGGTGCGAAGTTTCATTTCCCCCAGGTAGATCTTTCTTTTCCAACAATTAAATCTCCAAACACTGATTTAAATATTGTAGGACCAGAACTAAAAGGTAAAACTGCACCCGACCCCATGGCTAGTGGAGGCACAGGTGGAAACCTAAAGCTACCAGCTGTGAAGCTTCCTACTGTCGACATATCAGCACCTAGAGTTGACCTTGACTTTGGTCTTCCAAATGTAAAAGGTAGTGATAGAGAGGATACTCAACTTCTCAAACCTGAAGGCAGCAGACCATCATCTGGAGCAAGTTTCGAAGTCCCAGATGTGACTCTGAAACTACCAAAAGTCTCACTTCCTAAATTTGGTGGAAAATTTAAGAGCAAAGGAGTAGAAAGTCCTGATTTATCTGCTGATTTGGATGCAGAGAGACAAAAGTTATCTGTAGAGATAGATACTGATGGAAAAACAAAAGGCAAACTGAAGACACCAAAAATCAAAATGCCATTCTTTGGTATATCTAAAAAGGATGCAGATTTAAGGGGTCCAGAGCTTGAAATGAAGATGAAAGTTGGTGAAGGAGACATTAAACAAATTGATGTCACAGTTGAAGGTGATGCGAACAAAGCTAAGTATAAACT
The DNA here is from genome assembly GCA_017165825.1 of Hepsetus odoe. Taxonomy (NCBI): domain Eukaryota; kingdom Metazoa; phylum Chordata; class Actinopteri; order Characiformes; family Hepsetidae; genus Hepsetus; species Hepsetus odoe. The sequence goes on from CM029375.1 coordinate 28,071,837, forward strand.
TAAACTACCTAAATTTAAGATTCCTAAAGTAAAACTCCCAGAAGAGGATCTGGATACTTCAGTCGATGTAGAAGCAAAGAGGAAAAGTGATTTTAAAGCTCCGTCATTAGACATGAAAGGAAAGGTCAAAATGCCATCAGTCGAGATATCATTGCCAACAGCAAATACTCCAGAGCGTGAAGCGTTGTTACCAAAAACTGAGGTTGATGTCTCTGATGCAGATATTAGGGGTTATGAGGGAAACTTAAAAATTCCAAAAATGCCAACAATTGATATATCGGTACCAAAAGTTGACTTGGATGTTGTCTTACCAAAGGTAAAGAGTGATGCCTCAGCTGCCTCACGTTTAGACACGAACATTGAAACTGATAAAATAAAGACACCACATATAAAAATGCCAAAAGTAGAAATATCACTACCTCATGGCAGGACAGGGGGTATCGAAACACCAGAGCTGGAGTTAGAAGCTAAAGGTGCAAAGTTCAAGATGCCAAAAGTTACAATGCCAACTGTGGACATATCACTTCCTCATGGAAAAACAGGAGATGTGGTTGCTCCTGACCTGGAAATGTCAGGAAAAGGGGGAAAATTCAAGATTCCTGATGTTAAAATGCCCAAAATAGAAATTTCACGACCCCATGGCAAAGTCAACATTGACACTCCAGACCTTGAAGCAGATGGACAACAAGGAAAGTTCAAGATGCCAAAAATTTCAGTGCCTACAGTGGACATATCACTGCCCAAAGGTGGAACAGGATCGGTAGATGCACCAGAACTAGAATTAAAAGCAAAAAGTGGGACATTTGAGATGCCCGATATTAAAATACCCTCCGTAGATCTCTCACTGTCCCATGGTAAAGGAAACTTAGACACTCCAGATTTGGAAACTAATGGACAGGGTGGGAAATTCAAAATGCCAAAAATTGCAATTCCATCCCTGGATATATCACTGCCCAAAGGCAAGAAAGGAGAAATTGGTGCTCCAGAATTGGAAGCCAAAGGGGGTGGAAAATTAAAGATGGCAGCAACAGAAACTGAAGGCAAAGGTGGGATGTTCACGATGCCGAAAATCACAATGCCTGTGGTGGATATTTCATTGCCACATGGACATACAGGACATTTCAGTCCTCCTGAATTGGATACTGATGAAAAGGGTGGAGCACTGAAGATGCCAAAAGTTGACATTTCTCTTCCTAAATTAAAAATGGGCGGCTCTGGCGCTCCAGAACTGGAGGTTGAGGGAGGTAAATTCAAAAAGACCAACATTCAAATACCAAAAGTAGATATATCTCTACCTGAAGGAAAGAAAGGAAACATTGAAGTGGCCGCAGTTGAAGGACAAGGAAAGTTCAACATGCAAAAAATTACTATGCCAACCATTGACATATCCATCCCCAAACATAAAACAGGAGATTTTACTGCTCCGGAGCTGGAGACTGGAGGTGGGGGAAGATTAAAGATGCCAGAAATCAAGATGCCAGAAGTGGATATTTCATTACCAAAAGGATTAAAAGGAAAAACAGAATCTCCTGATGTGGCAGTCGAGGGGGGGAAGAGCATATTCAAGCTACCAGATGTTAAAATACCAAAAATAGATATTAATGTACCAAACCTGCAAACGGAAGCTGAGGGTGGAAAACTGCCAACAGTAGACATAATTTTACCTCATGGGAAGACAGGAGATATAGATGCTTCAGTGAAAGGAAAAGGTGGTAAATTCAAGATGCCTAATGTGAAAACGCCTCAGATAGATATTTCATTACCACACGGTAAAGTAGAAAATTATACTTCTGATTTGGAAACTGAAGGACAAGATGGAAAATTCAAGATGCCTAGTATTAACATGCCAACAGTGGACATATCGCTGCCCAAAGGCAAAAAGGGAGAAATTAGTGGTCCAGAATTAGATCTGGAGGGTGGTGGGAAATTAAAGATGCCTGAAATGAAAATGCCACAAGTAGATTTATCTCTACCAAGAAGACCAGTAGAAACTGATACCGCAGAGAAGCAGTTGAAGGGCCAAGATGGGAAATTTCGGATGCCCAGTATTACACTGCCAGCAGTAGAAATAACATCACCTAAAGGGAAATCAGAATCCCTTTACACATCAGGACTGAAAACTGATGTAAAAGGTGGGAAATTCAATTTGCCTGATATTTCACTGCCGCATGGTAAAGCAGGTGATTCAGAGAAACCAGACTTGCCGAAAGAAGGACACGGCGACCATTTTAAGATGCCCAAAATGAAAGTGCCTACAGTCGACATATCACTACCCAAAGGGAAAATGGGGGACATGAGTGCTCCACAACTGGAAGCTGATAAAGGGGACAGTATTATTAAAATTCCGAAAGTGGATATATCTCTACCCCAAAGAAAATCTGGTGAAATTACAACACCTGAATTAAATGTTGAAAGTAAGGCAGGATTCAAGATGCCTAAGGTGGACATATCATTACCTCAAGGAAAATCATACGATGTAGTGACCGGAGAACTTGACACTGAAGTTGGAACTAAAGTTGAAGAGAAAGGTAAATTTAAAATGAAAATGCCTACAATAGATATAGTGAGCCCAAAAGGGCCAGAAATTGACCTCAGCCTATCTCCAACCAGGGCGAAAATAACGGGGCCAAAAGTTAAAGGTACAAGATTCAATATTGAAATGCCAAATGTTAAGCCTTCTGGACTGGAGACGGATTTAAGTAAGTCAGGAGAAGTGGATTCAGGAATTGGCGGAGAAGTAAAAATGAAAAAGTCTAAAGGAGATGCTGATTTAGAGGGTGGCCAGGACTCGTCTTTGAAACTTTCTAAATTCAAGCTGCCAGAAGTAGAGATCTCTGGTTCTGTCATAAAGAGCAAAGGCCAAGGAAGACCAGCATCTACAGAACCCTCTGAGAAAGACTCTGGTTCAGGTTCTGGGTTCACTTTGCCAAATGTTGAAATCAAAGCCCCAAAGATTCCAGAGTTGGATTTTGATATCGGCGCTTCCCAAGATGATAGCGATGACGATAAAGAAGATACGAAGACACGTACAAACATCAAAATACCAAAGTTCGGAGTGGCTCTTCCTTCAATAAGCTCACCAGAAGCAAAACTCAACATCAAATCACCAAAGTCCAAGGGCTATTCAGTCATCACAGGTCCAGAGGTTGAATATGAGGGCCCACCTATGCCCAAAGTAAAGAAAGCTGTCTTCGTTTTAATTAATCCCCAAGCAGAAGGTTCTGGTGACCTTCCTTGCGAGGCGAGTGCCGATGCTGAAGATGAGAAAAGCAAAGGGCCAAAGCTCAAACTGAAGCCTAGTTTTGGAAAGACACATTCGAAAGGGAAGGGAACACCTGTGAATGGTGATGAAGAGGACGTGGAAGAAAAGAAGACAAGCATATTTAAGTTGCCCAAGGTTGAGTTTTCTCCAATTAAAACAGGAGCTTATGATGGAGCAGCCCACAATGTGAACGGTGACAAAGATGACAAAGCTACGTTTGGAAAGCTGAAGTTCCCCAAAGTTGAGTTTTCTTCACCGTACTCAAAAGATGCAGCTGAAGAAGGAGACTTGGAGATGGCCTCCAAACCTAGCAAGAAGGACGCCCCAGGAGACGGCAAAGGAGCCAAGGCTAAATCAGGAAAAATATCGTTCCCTGGATTCAAGAAGAAAGCAGTGAAGGGTGAGGAGGAGTTTGAGAGCAACATCGTGGTGTCTTCGAAAGCCAGGACGGAAATGTTAGCAGAACGAGAAGGATCCGAGTCTCCTGTCCCGAAGGGCTCACTTGGTATTCTCTCGGGGAAAGCTTCAGGCCAAAGAGACAGTGATCCTGAGGGACATGGTAGAAGTAGTCAAGAAGAAGTGGAAGAAACAGAGGAGACATCTTGGTTTAAAGTTCCCAAAGTCACCCTCAGCCCTCAGTCCTCTACCGCTGTGCAAACCACCAAAGAGGGATCTCCAAGAGGAGGCAGTTCCTTCGGTGAAGGAGCGTCTGGAGGCTTCTACATGAAGATACCAAAGATCGAGTTCTCCACCCAGGAAACTTCATCCCAGCACAGAGTCACCACCACAAAGGAAGGGACACTTACCGTTGTCACTAAAATGTCTAAACACACAGTGACCCAATCGAGAAGCAGCAGCTCGACGACACACTGGAGTCAGTGATTTTGAGGAATACGTGTTTTTATACGTGACGGACTGATTGTGTCGTTTTTGTTCAGTTTGCACCGACTTTTCAAACTCTATTTGTTTTAGGAGAGTTTTATTTTCATACACTGCCGCGTAAACGTGGTTGTAAAGATCGCATCACATCCTCCAACACAAAACTGTAGATAAAATAAATCCACACTTCCATTGAGGGGCTTTCCAGCTTGATTTGGGTTCATTTGAATGTTTACGGTTCTTTTAAGGGTTTTTTTGGTGTTTCTGTGGAGTTTTTAGGCCTTTTTTAAATGAAGCTGAATATGATTTAATAACAGTAGAAGAATAAAGCTTGTTTTTTCATATTTATTCACATAACTTGTATATATTCAACACTTGTAGTGCCTCAGATTCCAAGAATTTTAAAAAGCGTAGTGATTAATAGTAAAGGAGCCTTTATTCATGGTTGATGTGATGCTGTACGAGAGGACATTTCGGTGTTGAAGGGAATGTTTGGAGTTGTTTGAGTTGAAAAATTATATTTTTGATTAACTCCGGTGTTGAGGATGAAATTAGATTAAAATGAGCAGCTAGTGTTTTTACTGTATAGTTTTTTGTTTTTGTTTTGCTTTTTTTTTAAAAAAAAAAAAAAAAAAAAAGAGTTTGTGGTCCGGATCAGCATGTCTGATTTTTTTTTTTCCCTGAATTTTTTTTTTTTTTTTTTTTTTTTTTTGAAGCACAATGTCTCATTTGGATGAAATAAAAAGAAATAAAAGCCTATCACCTCTTTTAGAATCTCATTTCTCCCCGGATGCTTCAACGTAACATCTTTCAATTTCTCAGCACATTTCAGAATTGGTTGAAAATAATGTCAATTTCTATAATTAAATTTATTTGCATGCACAGGAAAATTGTCTTGATGAAACAAATAGTCACAAAATAAATATGTAAAATAAGTATTAAAGAATAAAATCAACTTAAAAAAGTAAAATAAGCTCAGCAACGAATAAAAATAAGATCAAATTAAGATAAAAGTATATATTGAAAAAATATTGAAAAATGAAACACCACAAATGTAAAGACTAGAAGAAAGTGCATCATTTATAATATTATAACTCATCACAGCTCATGCAGTAATATTCCATCTACTGGTCCTCATTCAAGTTTTAAAACGATGTAAATCACTATAAAAACAGTAACAGTGTAAACACCGATCAGCAGGAGAGGATGTTGAGGATGATTTCATTCCAATATGTGGTTAAAGTACATTGTTCGATCCAATAAATACACACATTTCACATCATAACTTCCTTTATATCATCAAATAAGCACACAGGTAAAGTATCTCATAGTAATTTGCATTTTAATGGTTTAATGCCTTTACAGTAAACATACAGTCCAGTAAACAACACACATTTGAAGGAAATCTATTAAAAACACAGGATCCATTTTAGCTCCACCCACTTTATTGGAAATGTATTCCATAAATTAAATTTCTAATTAGACTTATTCTAAAATTAACTCTGAATCTGCCCGACACCCGGATGGGGAACCATGTTCAATTACATGTTAAATTTTAGACTGTATTCTGGATGGGACTGAGATGTGGGGAATCTGGAGGAACACCTTGAACTCTTGGTTCCTCAGTCGGTTCCTGAACAGTATTTCAGTGTGAGTGAGTGTTGTCCTGCTGAAAAGGGACGCTGCCATTAGGGGACACCATCGATATGAAGGGGGGATTTGGTTGGCAGGGACGTTTATGTCTCAAAGTAACGTCCACATGAATGCGGTACCAAAGGTTTCCCAGCAGATCATTGTCTCGAGCGTCACACCGTCTCCCATAGTGCATCATGGTGCCTCTTCTTTAAGTAAGGGCACATGCACATCCGTCCACATGAGGGAAAAGAGAACGTGACCCATCCGAACCAGGCCACGTTCTTCCATCGCTCCATGGTCCAGTTCTGATGCCCATTGTAGGATCTTTGGCTGGTGGACAGATTCAGTATGGACACTCTATCAGCTCCATACACCACTGCACTGTGTGTTCTGACACCTTTCTATCAGAACCAGAACTTTTCAGAACTTTTTGCTGCAGCAGCTCTTCTGTGGAGCAAGACAGACTGTGTGATCCTCCAGTTCTCCATCCTAGGAACCCTTTTGGTTGCTTCTGACCACAACAGACCAGGTTGAAGATGTTCTGACCCAGTTTCTCCCTCAGATCCTCACACTCGGCCATTTTTCCTGCTTCCAACATTAACTTTGAAGAACCCACTGTTCACTTACTGCCTGATATCTCCACCCATTCACAGGAGAACCTGGACCAGTACACCAGGGTTCTCCTGTCAGTGGGTTAAATGTTGTGATTAATGGATTTAAATCATAAAGAGATGATTTGTGATGAAGATCTCTTCATTGGGAAGCAGAAGGATCTTCTCAGGCGCTCCCAGACTGTAACGCTGCTCGAGCAGGTGCGCGTGCGCGTGCATGAGGACGGCAGTGCGCACGCGCTGGATTGCAGTGTCGTCGCGCGGCGGGGCGGCGCTTTGATCCTCCGCAGCGCGCGCCGGACGGTCAGGTGCGTGATCCATACGTCGCCGAAGGGTGATCGATAAGACGATGGCGCGCGGAGGAGGCGCAGGGGCGCGCATGCGCGGTCACGCTACCTCTGTGTGATTCAGAGAGAGCGGCCTCGTGACGCGGCTCTGCGCGTGAGGAGCAGAACAGATACGGGCACGCGCCGATGAGGTGAGGATACCGAACGAATACACACACACACTCTCACTCTATTGATCACCTCCGATCACTGTCTGATCAGTTTTGTGGAGCCTGAACTGAACAGCAGCATCTCCATCCTCCAACACCTGGATCTTATCACACACACACTCACACACACGCACACTCTTACACACACTCACGCACACTCACACACACACACTCACACACGCACACTCACACACTCACACTCTTACACACACACACTCTTACACACACTCACACACACTCACACACAGACAGATACATACACATAGACACATGCATACAAACACACACACACACACACACACACACACACACACACACTGATACTGATTCACTGTTTTGATGTTCAGAGGTTTGATTTTCTCAGTAAAACATGTCATCAGGAAAATGAAGAAGTGTAAAGGAAACCTTTTTACAAGGTTTTGAACTGAAAGGTGCAGGTTGTTCCAGGATGAGGAGCAGAGCTGTGAGTGTAGAACATCCAGAGTGAAGGGTTTCAGAGGGAGGATCAGACAGAGGAACATTCATATCTAAACTCCATACCTTCATAACACATTCACATCTAGAATAAGTTCTAACAAACAAATATCTAATAGGGTGGTGGTGCTGGTGGTACCTGTCTATGGACCTATGGATCAAGAGGTCCCAGGTTGGAATCTCACCTCCAGCACTACCACCACTGGGTCCCTGAGACCCTGAACCCTGAGTGTCTCCAGGGGGGACTGTCCCTGTAATCAGGACATGGACGTCTCTCTGGATAAGAGCGTCTGATAAATGCTGTAAATGTAAATCTAGAACAAAGTTCTAAGAAAACGAATATCTAGAATGAAGTTCTAACAAAAGAATATCTAGAATGAAGGGTTCTGTTCACTTCCAGAACTAATGACATAAAGGAGGAGAGGAAATCTCAATTTTCCTTCAGAACCAATGAAGTTGTGTAATAAAGCTGATTCTGTTTCATCCATCTGTCTGTCCATCTGTCCTACAGCCTGTCTGTGTATGTAATATGATGATAGACTGAAGTTTAACAGTAGATGTATAGATATACAGATGTATTGATTTATTGAACCCAGCCACTAGGGATGCACAAGCCAGTTTATTTCTTCGTGTTGGTCCCAGTACCGGATAACCGGATACCGGGTTACGTCAGGAAGGGCATCCGGTGTAAAACTTTGTCAAATCAATATTCGGACAACGATACAGAATTCCATAACCGGATCGGTCGAGGCCCGGGTTAACAACGACCACCACCAGTGCTGTTAGACTACAGGGTGCTGGTGGACACTGGACTACTGTTGGACAAAGAAGAAGAAGAAGAAGAAGAGGAGGAGGAGGAAGGGGGACGTATAAGAGTGGAGGAAGATGCTCACAGGTGGATTATATTCTTTGCTGGAGGGTCAGTCTGAAGGAGACTGTAAAGTAGTGACAGGGGAGAGTGTAGCTAAACAGCATAGGATGGTGGTCTGTAGGATGACCTTGGAGGTCAAGAAGAGGAGGAAAGTGAGGGCAGAGTCGAGGATCAAGTGGTGGAAGCTGAAGGAGGAGGACTGTAAGGTGGAATTTAGGCAGGAGTTAACACGAGTACACGAGTGATCAGACAGACGGCTAGAAATGTACTTGGTGTGACATCTGGAAGGAAGAAAGAGGATAAGGAAACCTGGTGGTGGAACCAAGAAGTCCAGGAGTGTATACAGAAGAAGAGGGAGGCAAAGAAGACATGGGACAGTCAGAGAGATGAAGGAAGTAGACAGGTGTACAAGGAGATGAACCGCAGGGCAAAGAAAGCAGTGGTGAAGACTGAAGATCAGGTGTTTGGTGAATTGTATGAGAGGTTGGACAGTAAAGAGGGATTTACCGATTGGCTAGTCAGAGAGACAGATCTGGGAAAGATGTGCTACAGGTCAGGGCGATTAAAGATAGAAATGGTAACGTACTCACAGGTGAACAGAGCGTGTTGAGCAGATGGAAGGAATACTTTGAGGAGCTGATGAATGAAGAGAATGAGAGAGAGAGAAGACTGGATGATGTGAGAAGAGTTAACCAGGAAGTGCAGCAAATAAACAAGATGGAAGTAAGGGCAGTGATGAAGAGGATGAAGAATGGAAAGGCTGTTGGACCGGAGGACATACCAGTGGAAGCATGGAGATGTTTAGGGGAGATGGCAGTGGAGTTTCTGACCAGATTGTTTAACACAATCTTGGAAAGTGGGAGGAGCCTGAGGAGTGGAGACGAAGTGTACTGGTACCGATCTTCAAGAATAAGGGTGATGCACAGAGCTGTAGTAACTATAGAGGGATAAAGCTGATCAGACACAGCATGAAGTTCTGGGAAAGAGTCGTGGAAGCAGGTTAAGAAAAGAGGTGAAGATCAGTGAGCAGCAGTGTGGGCTCATGCTGAGAAAGAGCTCTACAGAAACACAGAGCTCTACAGTTTGTTCTGAGAGAGACCAGCTATGTTACATGGATTGGAGACGGTGATGAAGAGACAGGAGGTGGAGCTGGAGGTGTCAGAGTTAAAGATGCTGAGATGTTTGTTGGGTGTGACGAGGATGGACAGGATTAGAAATGAGCATATTAGAGGGACAGATCAGGTTAGACATTTTGGAGACAAAGTGAGAGAAGCGAGACTTTGTTGGTTTGGACGTGTCCAGAGGAGAGACGAGGAGTATATCAGGAGGAGGATGTTGAAGATGGAGCTGCCAGGAAAGAGGAGAAGATGAAGAACAAAGAGGAGGTTTATGGTGAGAGAGGACATGCAGGTGGTCGATTTGAAGCAGGAAGATGCAGAGGACAGGAAGAAATGGAAACGGTTTATTCTCTGTGGCGACCCCTAAACGGGAGCAGCCGAAAGACGATGTTTTGATGAATTGATTGATGTATTGATGTCTGGATGTGTAGATGTATAGATGTATTGATATAACAAGTTGTGTTTATTGATCGATCAGTTGTTGGATTAATAATCTCATCTAATGTTTCCTTCTTCAGGGTTTAGGTTGAAAGCCCAGCGTGATGCTTCAGCAAAACAACAACAACAACTACCTGTGCCTGGACATGGCCCACAGGGAGCTGCTTCAGAACTGTGGGCGGAGCAGTTCCTCCCTTGGTTTTGGAGCCATTGGGTTCGGCGCCATCCCTCTGATCAAAGGCCTGAGGGCTTGGGCCGTGAGTGGAGGGTTTAATAACAGAAGCAGAAGAAAAGCTGCAGGAGAACACCAGAACTGTCAGCAGCTGGACAGGCAGAGAGCATGGTCAGGCCAGGTTTTACATTCACATTATTCAAAAGTTTTATTAATTTTTTATAAATGTATAAGTGTTCTTTTGACCTAAAAACATATTTTAGTTATATATATAATATATAGCTAATTATATAATGAAGGAAGTGAAAACATAGATTAAGAAAAAAAAATATATACATACAGTCCTGTGCAAAAGTTTTAGGCAGGTGTGAAAGGGTTGCCACGTTCATATATATATATACACACACAAATATATGTATATTTCTGTAAACAAAGAGTGCTTTCAGAAATATAAATAATGATCGTTTATTTTGATCAATTTAAAAATGCAAAGTGAGCGAACAAAAGAAAAATCTACATCAGATAAATATCTGGTGTTTCTACCTTTTGCCTTCAGAGCAGCATCAGTTCTTCTAGGAACACTCACACAGTCAGGGATTCTGTAGGATTATAGTCGGTGTCTGATCAACCAGTTTTACCAAACAGGTACTGGTGATCATCAACGTCACACGGAGGAGAAACACAGTCATGTTTGGAACGACCGACCGGCCGAGTTCCTTCAGAAACCGTGTGCGAGTGTACCTAGAAGAACTGATGCTGTTTTGAAGGCAAAGGGTGGTCACACCAAATATTGATCTGATTTAGATTCTCTTTTGTTCCTTCACTGCATTTTGTTGATTGATGAGAATAAATGATCAACACTTCCATTTCTGAAAGCGTCTGTTTACAGCATTTTACACACCTGCCTCACACTTTTGCACAGTGCTATGTGTGTGTATATATATGTATGTATGTATGCATTTTTTTATATATTTTTTTCCCATAAACTGTTTTCACCTCCTTTACTTCCTGTTTTATTCATGCTTTTGTTGCAGGAAAACGAAGGAGAACCTGGTTTCGTTCCGTACTCCTGGTGCGATGGTCACTGTGGCCACTCTGAAGGGTTCGGAGGGGGTCCGGCAGACCCAGACCCGCTGTCTGTTCCTCAAAGCGGAGGGATGCAGTTATCTCTGCACAGTTGGAAAGGACAGGGTGGTTGGACCTAGAGCTGCGGGACAGCGGACACATCCGGTTTTGACGGAAGGCCCAGCTGGGGAGGGGTACGGCTCAGGCCGAGGTAGAAGAGCGAGTCAAGAAAGTGATGGAGTTTGTAAAGTCAAAACGCAGGTCATCCGAAAGTGGAGGAAGTCAGGCAAAGGGATGAGAACCACTGGGAAAAGCTCAGTGGCTGAGAGTAAGGAGGACATCACGTTGTCGAAGTTAGAACAAGGACAAGGGGATGGAAGGAACTCCTTCACATCACAGGTTGCTTCTCAAAGAAATGCAACGTCAGACTGTGTCCTTACGCCACATCTGAAGGTCAAACACAGGCATGCAGCTACAGGCGTGCAGCCAGGAACCGCTAACAGGAACACTTGCAGTTGCAGTGAGAAGTTTCACAATGGTGAGACTCACCTGCACAGGTGTGAACCAGACACCTGTGCCAAAGTTAGCCATGGCCTATCTGGCACTTCTGAGGTTTATGTAGGTCAGGAGCTGTCCAGACCAAGAAACACAGATGAGGCTATAGCCAGCATGAAACCTGACCGTGTAGCAGACCTGAACAACAGTGCAGGACCCAAGGGCACACATTTGGTCCACGATTTGCCAAAATCCAAAGATTTCAGTCTAGATTCTGAGAAGTTTATGCAAGACAACAGTAACAGAAACGAATCTACAGAAGTAGAGCAAGATGTTGACCACAGCTCTGAAGAGACTAGCATAGTTATTACACTCAGCAACCCCTCAGGAGACTCTCTGAAACAGGGGTATGAGGTCAGAATAGACAAAGACTTGCATGAAGTTGACAGTGAAGTACCTGAAGTGATTATTTCTTCTGAAGAAATGGGGAAAGATGAAGGGTTAGGCAAGTCAAGTACCGAGACCGCTAAAGAAGATGCTCATGACCTTGCCGAGAGTGGATCTCAGGCTGCAGTGGACAAAGGTGTACGTATAATTGAGATCAAGCAGGCCGAGATGGTCATCGATTCTAAAAGACCAGAGAAATATGAAGAGGAAGCTTCTGGCACGCCCAGAACCAAGATTCCTTTGGAGGATCCTGATGTTCCTGAGGCTTGGATAGATAAAGTCCCAATTAAATGTAAGGATGACCTCCCTGAATCATCCATCAGTTGTGAGAAAATGGAGGCAGATAAGGACCTGGGCATGATAAACACAAAGAGTCCAGCGGGGAATATTGGTCAGGGTCTTGGCAGAGTGGAGTGTGGATACCAGGGCAAGAAAGGCGAGGATGGCCAATCGGACCAAGCTTCAGGAACATCCATCGACAGTACAATGGATGACCCTTGTCAGGGTCATCAACTTGAAGAAGCACAATGTGGAACCAAGCCCAGCATAGACAAAGCCTCAATGAAGGATAAGAATGGTCAGCCTGAGAAGAACATTCATTCTGAGGAAATGGAGAAGGAAGTCATAAACAACACCAAGACTCTGGCTAAGGATCCTGGTCAGAGTCAAGTTCCTGCTAGAGTGAAAAATGAGAATCGTCTGTTTAGCCATCCTCTTCATTTGGAGAAACCCATTACCCTTGTTGATTGCCATATCCAAGGCCTCATCCTCCCTGGTCCTGGTCAAGGTCATGATCTTGTAGAAATGTCAAATGTAGAATACAGAGACTCATATGAAAGGGAATCCAAGATGGTACTCCATTCTGAAAGAATGGAGAAGGTTGAAGCCTTTGACAATGCAAGAAATCCCAAGGCGGATCCTGCTAATAGTCATGAAAAAGGTTTAGAAGAATGCTCTCTTCCACACGACACAAAGGAAGTAAACGGTCCTCGTGAGGAAGCTTGGTTTGCTAAATCTCCATCACGAGGTTCCCACAAAGCTTCTAGTGCCAAAACCCTAGTCCTGCCTAATCCAGCCTTCGCTAGTACCTCCAGCTCTACCACAGCCATAGCAACTGTCCCCAGCAGGCAGGAGGAGGTGGGGGGTGGCTTTAGGGGCTTAAGGCCCCAGCCTGACCCACAGCTTCTGTCAGAGCAGAAGAGAGGTCAGGACTGGAGCACAGTGGCCACAAACGAAAGGCCTGTGGAGGTGGGCGAGGAAGAGGAGGATGAGTTTGGAGTCTTCATGCAGGCCGGGGAGGAGCAGACATGGACAGAAGAATTCAGCAAGCTCCAACAAGTGCCTTCTGGGATGCATGATGGTGAGTAAAGTACAGCTGTTCTGCATTTAGAGGACAACAAATACAAATCTGAGCCAGCACTGGAGAGCATACTAGCTGAAGGACAACCAGGTGTCCAGGTGTTTAAAGAACTTTTCAGATTTTAACAACAGTTTGGAAAGCAAAGCCGTTCATCGGCTGTTCTCCATCTTGTCTGTAGTTCAGAGCAGTGTGTAGTTGGGGTCTGTAGTTCAGAGCGGTGAGTAGTTGGGGTCTGTAGTCCAGAGCGGTGAGTAGTTGGGGTCTGTAGTGAGCAGTTGGGATCTGTAGTTCAGAGTAGTGAGTAGGTGGGGTCTGTAGTTCAGAGCGGTGAGTAGTTGGGGTCTATAGTTAAGAGCGGTGAGTAGTTGGGGTCTGTAGTGAGCAGTTGGGATCTGTAGTTCAGAGTAGTGTGTAGTTGGGGTCTGTAGTTCAGAGCGGTGAGTAGTTGGGGTCTGTAGTTCACAGCGGTGAGTAGTTGGGGTCTGTAGTTCAGAGCGGTGAGCAGTTGGGGTCTGTAGTTCAGAGCGGTGAGCAGTTGGGGTCTGTAGTTCAGAGCAGTGTGTAGTTGGGGTCTGTAGTTCAGAGCGGTGAGTAGTTGGGGTCTGTAGTTCAGAGCGGTGAGTAGTTGGGGTCTATAGTTAAGAGCGGCGAGCAGTTGGGGTCTGTAGTTCAGAGCGGCGAGCAGTTGGGGTCTGTAATTCAGAGCGGCGAGCAGTTGGGGTCTGTAGTTCAGAGCGGCGAGCAGTTGGGGTCTGTAGTGTGTAGTTGGGGTCTGTAGTCCAGAGCGGTGAGTAGTTTGGGTCTGTAGTCCAGAGCGGTGAGTAGTTGGGGTCTGTAGTTCAGAGCGGTGAGTAGTTGGGGTCTGTAGTCCAGAGTGGTGAGTAGTTGGGGTCTGTAGTGAGCAGTTGGGATCTGTCGTTCAGAGCGATGAGTAGTTGGGGTCTGTAGTTCAGAGCGGTGAGTAGTTGGGGTCTGTAGTGCAGAGCGGTGAGCGGTTGGGGTCTGTAGTGCAGAGCGGTGAGCGGTTGGGGTCTGTAGTTCAGAGCGGTGAGTGGTTGGGGTCTGTAGTTCAGAGCGGTGAGTAGTTGGGGTCTGTAGTTAGGGTCTGTAGTTCAGAGCGGTGAGCAGTTGGGGTCTGTAGTTCAGAGTGGTGAGCAGTTGGGGTCTGTAGTTCAGAGCGGTGAGCAGTTGGGGTCTGTAGTTCAGAGCGGTGAGTAGTTGGGGTCTGTAGTTCAGAGCGGTGAGCAGTTGGGGTCTGTAGTTCAGAATGGTGAGCAGTTGGGGTCTGTAGTCCAGAGCGGTGAGCAGTTGGGGTCTGTAGTCCAGAGCGGTGAGTAGTTGGGGTCTGTAGTCCAGAGCGGTGAGTAGTTGGGGTCTGTAGTTAGGGTCTGTAGTTCAGAGCGGTGAGCAGTTGGGGTCTGTAGTCCAGAGCGGTGAGTAGTTGGGGTCTGTAGTTTTGATATTAATCAGATCGTCTGAACTGACCTGGATTCAGTCTCCACTCGTGTGAACGTATTAATTATTTAAAAAGCTCTGGGGATGCAGTCCTCTTTCTCCCCAGCTCTATTTCTGTCCTTTTCCTCTCTTCGCGTTCTTTCACCAGCACTCTCCTTCCTCTGTTCATGTCCCTCTCTTCTTCCCTCCACAAATCTGTTTCCATCACTCTCTCTCTCTCTCTCTCTCTCTCTCTCTCTCTCTCTCTCTCTTTCTAGCCCCCTCTCTCCCCATTACTACGTATCTCACTTTCTCCCCTCTGTCATCCCTCTTTTCTTTCTTCCTCTCTTGAACTGCCTGTTAGCCTCAGGCTAGGTGCAGCACTAAAGAGGTTGAGGATAACGCAGATGACGTGGAGGGAATCTTGTCTTGTTATCTCCATAGCAACCTGTCCTGGAATAACCCACATCAAAGCGTTCGCCTGAAGCGACAATTTTATTCTTATTCAAGGCAAACACTGGATTCTGAGTAAATGATGTCGTTGTGTATTTTATAGAGATAGATGCAGCCGTCAACCAATCAGACTGGATCCCTGCTGCTCAGTGCAGCGTCGCGTGTGATGTAGTTTACAGGCTTCATCATTTTGATCCCACTGAGAAAACTCCGAACCCAGGAGAGGAACCGACACACCGGAGCTGCAGTCAGGAATCAAGGGTTAACAGAGGCACTGGGTAGAAGGGTGGATTTTGGGGTTCAGAGGACAAAGTTTAGAGGCAGTTATTTTAGGCAACAATAGAAAGTGTTTAAGAAGTTCAATGGACTGGGTTTGAGGGGGTCGGTGGACTGGGTTTGAGGGGATCAGTGACTGGGTTTGAGGAGGTCGGTGGACTGGGTTTGAGGAGGTCGGTGGACTGGGTTTGAGGAGGTCGGTGGACTGGGTTTGAGGGGATCACTGGACTGGGTTTGAGGAGGTCGGTGTACTGGGTTTGAGGGGATCGGTGGACTGGGTTTGAGGGGATCAATGGACTGGGTTTGAGGGGCCGTGGACTGGGTCTGAGGGGTCACTGACTGGGTTTGAGGGGTCACTGACTGGGTTTGAGGAGGTCGGTGGACTGGGTTTGAGGGGGTCACTGGACTGGGTTTGAGGAGGTCAGGACTGGGTTTGAGGAGGTCGGTGGACTGGGCTTGAGGGGATCACTGGACTGGGTTTGAGGGGATCGTGGACTGGGCTTGAGGAGACTGGGTGGAAGACTGGGTTTGAGGGGCTACCGACTGGGTCGGCGGAGGTCGGTGGACTGGGCTTGAGGGGGTCACTGGACTGGGCTTGAGGGGGTCGGTGGACTGGGCGGAGGGGATTGTGTGACTGGCTTGAGGAGGTTTCTACCTGCTTGAGGAGGTCGGTGGACTGGGTCGAGGGGGTCACTGACTGGGTTTGGAGGAGGTTTCGGTGGACTGGTTTGAGGAGGTCGTGGACTGGGTTTGAGGAGGTCGTGGACTGGGTTTGAGGGGGTCACTGACTGGGTCGGAGGAGGTCGGGTGGACTGGGTTTGAGGAGGTCGGTGGACTGGGTTTGAGGGGATCACTGGGCTGGGTTTGAGGGGATCGGTGGACTGGGTTTGAGGAGATCGGTGGACTGGGTTTGAGGGGGTCACTGGACTGGGTTTGAGGAGGTCGGTGGACTGGGTTTGAGGGGGTCACTGGACTGGGCTTGAGGGGTCAGGACTGGGCTTGAGGATCAGTGACTGGTCTGAGGAGGTCGGTGGACTGGGTTTGAGGGGATCACTGGACTGGGTTTGAGGAGGTCGGTGGACTGGGTTTGAGGGGATCGGTGGACTGGGTTTGAGGAGGTCGGTGATCGGGGCGGAGGGATCGGTGGACTGGGTTTGAGGAGGCTGGTGGACTGGGTCGGAGGGGACTACTGACTGGGCTTGAGGAGGTCGTGGACTGGGCTTGAGGATCGTGGACTGGCTTGAGGAGGTCGTGGACTGCCTGAGGGTCGGTGGACTGGGTCGGAGGGGGTCGGACTGGGCTTGAGGAGGTCGTGGACTGGGTTTGAGGGGGGTCAGGACTGGGTTTGAGGGGATCACTGACTGGGTTTGAGGGGGGTCGTGGTGGACTGTTTTTCAGGTGCAGGAGACTGGCTGTGTGATTGTGCACTGTTATGGATGGAGTCAGATTGAATGAGGGGCAACAGTCCCTAAAGGTTTGGGGTAAAAGGGGTCTGTGTGAAGGGGTTGCCCCCAGGTTGCCCCAGGTAGGATTTGTGGATAAATGCTGCAAGAATTCCATAACGCGGTAAAAATAATGTGTGTTTTGGACTTCAGATAAATGATTAATATCAGTCCATAAGCAGGACGGATTTGTCTGAAATACGGAACATGAACCTTTTATTCTCCAGACTGATTAAACACGTCCTCTAAAGACGCTCCGGCCCTTCAAACCCAGCACTTTGAAGGCTGGTTCTGTTTTATCTGCTTTGAGTTTGAGTTTCATTGCCCCCATCAGCAGCAGATCCTGTAATCCGCTGAATTCCACATTGTGTTAATCCTGGATTAGCAGACGGCAGGTAGCAGGAACAGGAGTAAACAAAAATAGCCTGTTCTGAAATCAGGTCATCAAAGTAGAACACTGATAAAAATAGGACGCAGGCAGGAAACCATTTCCATATTTCTCATCAAAGCGCATCTCACACGCTGGTTAAAGGACAGGTGTTGAGGCGTGAGTCTACAGTGAGAAGGCCAGGTTTCACTTCTTCTGGGCGTTTCTTTCAGCGGTGGGAGGGAGATGTTCTCTGTGTCTGTGGGTTATCTCCAAGAGAACCGGGTTCCTCCCACTGTCCAAACACACCACAGGTGGATTAGGGATGATAAACCGCCCCCTAGGGCTGGCTGTGGGTGTGGGTGGGTGTATTTATTTCTCTGAACCAAGAGTGGTTCTGTTTACACAAACCGAGTCCTATCTAGTGTTGGCGGGACGAGGCTGCAGGATCAGAAGGATGGGGTTCGAATCCCAGACCAGTAGATTGCCCTGAGGTACCCTTGAGCAAGGTACCGTCTACATCACTGCTCCCGGGTGCTTTCAATAGCTGCCCCCTGCTGCACGTTATGTGTGGGTGAAAAGCAGAGGCTGTATTTCATGGCTCACTGGGTGCTGTGCTATTTCACAATGACAAATGGTCACTTTCACTTTCAAACCTCAGACACTAGCGAGGAGCTACGATAATGCTAATTTCTTCTAGCAGCCCAGGACTTTGACTTTCACGCAGATCCTTAACTAACGAAGTTTTTGAGATACGAATGCCCTCGGCCGTTTTTTGCTTGAGTTAGTTAAAATTGGGGGGTTACGAGCAGCTTCAGGACCCACCGCTAGATTGCCCGCCCAGCGTCCTGCGTCTCACTGCTTCACTGTGAGGACAGAGCTGAGAAGAAGAAGAGGAGGATGAGCATCGAATTAAAGAAAGAACGATGGAGAAACACGACCGAGCTGTGCGTGCGGTCGACTCGGTGAAGCAGGACGAGCGCAGCACTTCTACAATCTGCAGCTGAAACACACACTGGACTGGTTTTAATGGAAAACCCGCCCATGACAGTGAGGACAGCCTGGGGACACGGGCAGAAATCAGCCAATAAGATCCAGTTATTCAGCCTTTCTCCTCCACTTCGTCAGCATCTTCGTCGTCCGATCTCCGAGACAAATGCTGGACACTATACTTAATAAAGCAGTTTATTGCAGCTCGTTCTATTGGATTGTGTTTTTATACAATATTCCTTCTTTATAAGCAGTCAGTCAGTCAGTCAGTCAGTCAGTCAGTCATTTTCTGCCGCTTCTCCCAAGCGGGGTCGCAGGGGAGTGCTGGAGTCCATCCCAGCTCACGCAGGGAGGAGCAGGACGGGGACGGCGACGGCACCTTGCTCAAGGGTACCTCAGGGCGACCTATCAGGAAGGGGTTCGAACCCCCGATCCTCCGATCATGTGACCAACGCCCGAACCACCAGGACACCGCCGCCCCTCTTTCTAAGCACATTTTTCTTATTTATAAACATGAAATGAAAAACATAAACAAAAAAAATGTTGCCTTTTTTTGGGGTCCGGAACAGATTAATAGCATTTCACTTCATTTCATTGGAGAAAATTGATCTGACATACGAGTAATTTAGCCCGAATTAAATTAAATTAGCCCAAAGCTAATCAGCACACATGAACATTCTCCGGACGTTCTAAAACATGCTTCACCTGTACCCTTTATCTCAACAGGATATCGAAAGAGCGCTGAGCCCAAGCCTGGACGTCATTCCACCAATCGGATGATTACTCCGGGCGCTTTAAGCAGGGAGCAAGGCAGCAGGGGTGAGTCAGAGATCGAATGGCGCCAATGGTGGAGCTCTCGAGTGCAGGAGAACACTGAACTCCCTACTGCCGCCTCTGCATAGTGTGGTACAGCAGTCCTTAATGCACAAGTTTTAAAGAGGACCCATAGTCCTGTGCAAAAGTCTTCACCCCCTCTTTTCTGATGTTCTGTAGTGAATCTGCTTGTTGGTGTAAAAATCCTGTTTCCTGTCCGACTGTCTGATCTTAATCAGATTGGAGGGATGAATTTAAATCTGTCAAAGGTTTTAGCTGCAAAGACTCCAGGCTGCAGAGTCTAGATACAAATACAGGTTCTAGACATGTGTCCCACTCCAGCATCAGCAGTAAACGAATCCCATCTGGAATCATCTGCTCCTGGTTCTTCACTGCTTCATGTCTTAAGCTAAACACTTTGTTCTGCTTGAAGGTTCAGACGAGATCACTGTGTGATTTTCAATCCAACACAGAACTATCAAACTGCCTGTGGTACAGAGACTGACTACCATGAGAGATAGTCAACACTGTCCTTCAGGAAGATCTGGAGAACCGCTCAGGTACAGAGACTGACTGAACATGAGAGACAAATAACACTGTCCTTCAGAAGATCTGAGAACTGCTCAGGTACAGACTGGACTGAAATATGAGAGACAACAACACTGTCTCTTCAGGAAGATCTGGAGAACTGCTCAGGTACAGAGACTGGACTGGAATATGAGACAAATAACACTGGGTCCTTCAGGAAGATCTGGAGAACTGCCTGTGTACAGACTGGACTGAGCAATTAGAGACAAATAACACTGTCCTCCAGGAAGATCTGGAGAACTGCTCAGGTACAGAGACTGGACTGAACATGAGAGACAACAACAATGTCCTTCAGGAAGATCTCAGAGAACTGCTCAGGCATGAGACTGGACTGAAAATGAGAGACAACAACACTGTCCTTCAGGAAGATCTGGTGAACTGTTCCTCACAATACACTAAAGATACAAGAACATCTGGATCTTTGGAGGCAAAATGAGAAACAAGGTGTGAAGACCTGTTCACAGACTGTACTTACAATACAGATAATTACTTATTTATTTTAGAATCACACAAAAATCTAACCAATACATAGACTGTTTAACAGATCTCCTTTAAAGTGTTTTAAACCCATTTGGTCATTTGTGAAGAATGACATCGCTGTTTTGCACTTTCTTCAGGAATAATGCTCACAGTAGTGTTAATTGTGTGTGCGTGTGTGTGTGTGTGTGTGTGTGTTCTAGTCCAATGTGTTTTTAGAGGCGTTTCCCTCGGTGGACTCCCCCTCTGGAGATGTCGACCGTGTTCCAACTCTAAAAGAGCTTCTGCAGAGTCCTGCTGAAACAACAGAGTCACGCAAACCTCAGTGCATGACCCCTTCTTTATGTTCCTTCCATTAGTGTTGAACGGGCCACAGGTCCCACGCTTACCTTTGTTTTATCCATTAATGACGCTTATAGGCCACGCTTAGCCTCTCGTCCCTCGCTGTAGATCCACACCGTGGCTTCAGATGAGGTTTTTGAAAGAGCAAGGGCGTCAAAATGAAGTTTGAGTCAAGCTTACCTTAAGATAACGAGTCTAGGGTTTAGGGACGAGGCCCAATAAGCAGTGAGTTTGAGTCTCAGATCAGTAGGTTGTCCTGTTCCATTAATCAGAGTACCGTCCCCATCACTGCTCTCTGGTGCTGGATATCTCTGCCTCTGACAGTCGTGCAAAGTGCAAGTAACACAGAGGATGTGTTAAGTTGTGGTTGGATCAAAGGTGACTAATAGTGGCCTTCACTTCACTTGATGCTGTTCAGCCAATCAGAAATGTAGGACGCTTCTGTACTCAGGAACTTCCTAAAATTCCTCGCGAGGAGAAGCTGATCGCAGCCGCGGCTTGGATTTTAATCAGATGAACCGCGATCTCTGACGTCTTCACCACAAATAGATGAAAGCAGCTCCACAGCAGAGAGACACGTCTGAAAGGACACGGTTTATGGACTCGTTTTGGCAGAACGTTTGATTTATGCACTAATGCCGTGAACTGGCTTCAACAAAAATTTGTCCAGTTACTTCTTTACGTACACTCAAACACAGGCTACAGCCTGCACATCTGTTTACTTCAAAAAGTGTCCCGAGCGTCCCGTCCTCGTCCGTCTCATCTACGCTGTGGTGTCCACAGCGTCACGTCAGGGTAGACGCCAGGCGCGACATGCTGTTGCGGTTCGAACGTGAACAGGCCGTCTGCAACTGAATATGTAAATGAGCTCTGTTCTGCTTGGCTACTTTAAGTGCCTCTTTTAAAAATCAGCTTGGACTGAAACACTGCTTATAACTTCATTATAAAAGGGCGGGGCTAAACTTTTGTTAACTGTATAGAGGTATATATACATTAGCTTTGATTTTCCAGTCCAGTCTTTAGAGATTGGACTTTTCATGCATTACGCTGCAGCTTGATGTGCTTTACATTTTGCAACAATTATTAAAACTACACACATGAAAAAATAATAATAAAATAAAAATGGTCAGAGGAAGATATACAGTGAAAAAAATAATGTACGAAGAGAAAGTTCTGCTAAATAAATCTGTTTTTATCTGATTTTTAAAATGATCTGACTGTAGATTCTAATTGATAAGTGTTGGGGCAGTGTGTTCCAGGAGTTTTGGGGGAACAAAAACGAAAGGTCTTCCGGTTCTTTACTGTTTTGATTTTAGATCTTTAGTAAAGCAGGGTTTGCTGATCTTCTGTCTGATTAGATGAGTCTCTGCATCTTCTGTAATGGATGATGGTGTCCAATCATTACTTCGTTTTCTTTCGGCTGCTCCCGTTCAGGTCGCCGCAGCAGATCAACTGTCTCCATTTCTTCTGGTCCTCTGCATCTTCCACCTTCAAACTGTCCCCTGCATGTCCTCTCTCACCACGTCCATTAACCTCCTCTTTGGTCTTCCTCTCCTCTTCTGGCAGCCCATCTTCAAGCATCTCTCCTCCTGATATACTTTCATCTCTCCTCTGACACGTCCAAACCAACGCAGCCTTGCTTCTAACTTTGTCTCCAAGACGTCTAACCTGATCTGTCCCTCTAATATACCCATTTCTAATCCTGTCCATCCTCGGCACACCCAACGAAAATCCTTACATCTTTAACCTTGACCACCTCCAGCTCCACCTCCTGTCTTTTCATCACCATCTCCAACCCGCATAAACATAGCTGGTCTCACTACTGTCCTGCAAACCTTCCCTTTACTTCCGCTATGACTGCCTGTCACAAATCACCCAGCCACTCTCCACTCCATTCCAACTACAGCGCCCAAGTAATTCTCTTCTTCGCCTCTCTTCCACACTCTGAACTGTTGATCCTAAGTATTTAAACTCCTCCACCTTGTTAACATCTACTCCCTGCATCCCAACCACTCCACCTGCCCTCTTTCATTCACACACTCAAGGTATTCTGTCTTTGTCCTACCTATTTTCATTCCTCCTCTCTAGAACAGGATCACTCCAGGCTCTCCCTGCCGCTCCCTACCTCACTCACAGATCACAATATCATCAGAAACATCATCGCTCATTGTCGATGAAGGTGAAACCGTTTCATTACTTGAGGCTTTTAAAAACCAGAAACAGGATTTTAAAATCTCTTCTAAATGAGACTGGCAGTAAGTGGAACGAAGCTAGAACAGGGTTCTGTGTTCTCTGTGTTTCCTGAGTGTTGGTCTTCTGGCTGAACCAGTCTGAGGATCACGTTTTGGGCGGAATGTTTCAGATGTTAAAGTTGTCCAGTCGAGGGAAAAATAAACAGCACCGGTCGGCTTAAGGGAAGATCTCTGGAAATATTGAATATCTAAAAGATCTGAAGCTGAAGAGCTGAAGATCTTACTTAGCTTTAGCCTCTAGAGGTCATGAGATTGAGATTGCTGATTGAGGATCCTGAGAGTTTGTTTCTCCCACTGCTGATCAGATGCCGCCACCTTGTGGCGGACTGTGCGACTGCAGTGTTTGGTGGGAATAAAGGCCTCGCTGTTGCTGAAGAGAAGGTCCATTAAATGCCCCATTTCACCCTTTCACTCAGTGTTGACTCAGGGACGAAGGGACACTTTGTCTCCTTCTGTGAGTAAATCTCTGCAGATTGTCCTCTGCATGACTGTGACTTTTATTCTCAGGACCCGGAGCCTGTTGGACGGCCTTCAGGATCTGGATCGGATGATCGATGTTAAATACAAGAGGGCGGAGTTTCTGAGCCGCAAGCTCCTCCTCCAGTCGCTGCACCTGGGCGCGCTCGGCCCTGTGAGTTCACCTGTTGCGGCTGCACTCAGTCTTTATTACGAGGCAGAATAACCCGCTTACTCGGGTTCAGGTTTTATTATTAGTAGTAATAATAATAATAATAACTGGCGTTTTGTTTTTTTGTCCCAGGAGCGAGTGTCTGGCCGTAATCAGGCCAGGTTTTCACCCAACCTGCCCACATCCAACCAGCAGCTAGCAGCTAACGCTAAAAGGAGGCTGTCCTACGACATCAACAGGAACATCATGGCGTAGAGACGCTGTGGACTGAGATCTGCTCTGCCCTTCAGAGAAGTGAAGAGCCTGACGGCCGTAGCGTTCTTTATTCAGCAGTCAATGCTCACCCTGATTTCATTTCATCTCCATCAGGCAGAAGGAATCAGCGCGCCATCCTAACCTCCTCACGCCAGTCCGTCAGTCCTCCGGCCAGCGTCCATCAATCCTCCGCCAGTCCACTCCACAACTGGCCAGTCCACCCGCAAGAAGTCCTTCAGTCCACCCGCAGTCCTTCAGTCCACCCGCAGTCCGTCAGTCCACCCGCAATCCGTCAGTCCACCCGCAGTCCTTCAGTCCACCCGCAGTCCGCCAGTCTACCTAACTGGCCAGTCCACTCGCAGTCCTTCAGTCCACCCGCAGTCCGTCAGTCCTCCCGCAGTCCTTCAGTCCACCCGCAGTCCTTCAGTCCACCCGCAGTCCGTCAGTCCACCCGCAGTCCGTCAGTCCTCCCGGGCAAACCGGGCCAGTCCTCCCGCAGTCCGTCAGTCCTCCCGCAGTCCGTCAGTCCACCCGCAGTCCGTCAGTCCTCCCGCAGTCCGACAGTCCACCCGCAGTCCTTCAGTCCACCCGCAGTCCTTCAGTCTACCCAGTCCGTCAGTCCAGGATTTTGATGATCTACTGGTTGAAGGAAAGGTGTCTGTTTCTGTTGGTGAAAACTTGGTTTTGAAAGATTGATCAAGGGTGGACTGGTGAAATGGACGGATGAATGAATAGATATATGGATAGATGGACAGAGAGACCTGATGAACGGATGGATTGAGGGACAGAGATGCATGGGTGCAAGGACCGTTGAGTTGATGGACAGATGGATGGTGGATGGATAGATGCACACATGGATGGGTACATATCGAATGAATGGATGGGATGATGGATGGATGGATGGATGGATGGATAGATGGACTGCTTGTGAATTTGCTTTGTTTATTTTTGTCTGGGTGTGATGGTTTACTGTGGTTCTGGACTGGGACTGGTTTGCAAATGAACTTGGCAAGTACAGAGTCAGAGATTAGAGAAAAGCGGAGTATTCTTTAACACGACCTGTTTGATAAAAATGATTGATTACTCATTCCTGATCCCCCATCGTCCCTCACTCCTCCGGGAACGAGTTCAGGATTCCTGGTTTTGTACTTTCTCCAGAAAAAAAGACCTCAAATGCAATTTTGTCCCATTTAATCCAGTCCTGTTTGTTTTCCTTTAGAGTCAGTGTTAGCTGTCGGTGTTTGAGGCCTAATTCCCAAGATTAACCAGTGTGGCCATATTATCGGAAACCGTTTTCTTCTACCGTTTCTTTCAAATCAGAGAGAACTGCGCTACCCAAGATGAGAGAAGGGATCTTCTCTGTTTCAGACGTTTCTTACTCAGCGCTCCGTTTTATTAAAAGTGAAACCCTGAAGAATCGACCACATTTCCTCAGTTTAACATCGTGTTTTAAATGCTCCTGTCATGGTGATCAAAATAATAAAAATGAAGTGTCATTTGCCTCGACGGTTTCTGTGTGGAAAGTGGAACTGAATCTTACCTATGATTAATAGAATTAAAGACGACAAAGCTCCTGAACTTCAACCAACCCAATAAAACACCCACTGAAAATAATCCACAAGGAACTTCACCGCTTCACTTTCATCACCCTGGCTCTACTAGTTCTCCATCAATGGACACACACTCCACACACCCTGAACCCACCGTGCACTCTCCCCTGTCCTCTCTCCTGGCTCTCTTCACTCTGTCCTGCACCGGGATGGATACACAGAGGGACGCCTCTCTGTGTTCGTGTGTCCATTTAGTCTGGAGATGGTCTGGATGGTGGTGGAAGGTGATGGAGGATAAAATCATGAGGATCAACCAGATGTCCAGAGTAAAATTCAAGGAATCTGATCTGAAAACTAGAAGAAAGGACAGATATTTGGGTGAAATGGAGGAAGGGAAAGGAGGAATAAAGAAGGACAGTAAATTACTTGTACTTCGTGACTTCCCGTCTGCCTGGACTCTCACAGTCACAGTCTCATGGTTGTCACCTGGTGCTTGGAGGGAAGAGGGGGTCAGAAAGGCAGTTTTTAAATCGTACAAAAGAACATTATTCCGTCTGTCCGTCCTCAGAAGGCCTTCTGATGGAGGCCAGGCCTTGAGAAGATGTAAATGCCTGCAATTATCCCTCCTCCAGGACAGCATGTGACCCCACTGCTGCTCTATTGCATTAGTGCTTGTTTTTATCTTTTCCTCTCTTAAAAAGGAGGAGGACTAAACGGTGTTGCTGAGGAAAAGCTGAGTGTTCCAGACTGCAAGAACACTCTCCAGCTGACAGGAAAAGTACACACATGCTAATGTTGGAACCAGGATCCTTAACTAGGATCTAACACTGTAACGCGCCTCTAGGCCGCCAAACGGATTCGTTTCTTCATTAAAACAGCTTCACTTTCCACTCCACCCACTGGAAAGAACCTTAATGTTGACCCTGGGCCACTTATCTGAACCGCAGTGAGTCATGTTCACGTATCAAATGCACATTTTAACTATGTTTTCTATGATGCAGCATGAGAGAAATACACATCAGACGGCTTAGATGCACCGTGATGGAACTTAAATGGATCCTGGGATGGAAAGAACCGCCCTTGTTCCTGCATATACTGTTCACGGGTAATCCCCTCATTATTCGGTGATTGAGGCGTCAACACAGTGAAGCATAAGTGTGTGTACAGAGATTGGAACCAGACAGCCCATCGCAAACATCTTCTTCCAATCCCCCTGAAGCTCCCTGTCTCTGAGTGTTCCCTGTGTGTCTCTGTGTGTCTCTGAGTGTCTCTTGAGTGTCTCTGGTGTGTCTCTGAGTGTCTCTGGAGTTCCCTGTGTGTCTTGAGTGTTCCTGTGTGTCTCTGGAGTGTCTCTGAGGTCTCTTATAGTCTCTGAGGTTCTGAGTGTTCCTGTGTGTCTCTTGAGTGTCTCTGTGTGTCTCTGTGTCTCTGAGTGTCTCTGTGTGTCTCTGAGTGTCTCTGAGTGTCTCTGAGTGTCTCTGTGTGTCTCTGAGTGTCTGAGTGTCTCTGTGTGTCTCTGTGTGTCTCTGAGTGTCTCTGTGTGTCTCTGTGTGTCTCTGTGTGTCTCTGAGTGTCTGAGTGTCTTGTGTGGTCTTGAGTGTCTCTGGAGGTCTCTGTGTCTGTGTCTCTGTGTGTCTCTCTGTGCGGTCTCTGGAGTGTCTCTTATGTCTCTGTGTGTCTGTGTGTCTCTGAGTGTCTCTGTGTGTCTCTGAGTGTCTCTGTGTGTCTCTGAGTGTCTGAGTGTCTCTGTGTGTCTGTGTGTCTCTGTGTGTTTCTGTGTGTCTCTGAGTGTCTGAGTGTCTCTGGAGTGTCTCTGTGTGTCTCTGAGTGTCTCTGTGTGTCTCTGAGTGTCTGGAGTGTCTTCTGTGTGTCTGTGTGTCTGTGTGTCTCTATGTGTCTGAGTGTCTGGAGTGCCCTGTGTGTCTGGCCCTGTGTGTCTCTGTGTTCCCTGTGTGTCTCTGAGTGTCTCTGGAGTGTCTCTGTGTGTCTGTGTGTCTCTGAGTGTCTCTGTGTGTCTCTGAGTGTCTCTGTGTGTCTCTGAGTGTCTGAGTGTCTCTGTGTCTGTGTGTCTCTGTGTGTCTCTGTGTGTCTCTGGAGGCCTAAGTGTCTCTGTGTGTCTCTCAGGTGTCTTCTGATAGTTCCCTGTGTGTCTCTGAGTGTCTCTGGAGTGTCTGTGTGTCTCTGAGTGTCTCTTCTGTGTGTCTCTGAGTGTCTCTGAGTGTCTCTGAGTGTCTTTGAGTGTCCTTGTGTGTCTCTGAGTGTCTCTGAGTGTCTCTGAGTGTCTCTCTGGAGTGTCTCTGTAGGTTCTGTGTGTCTCTGTAGTGTCTGAGTGTCTCTGTAGGTGTCTCTGTGTCTCTGAGTGTCTCTGTAGGTGTCTCTGTGTGTCTCTGAGTGTCTCTGTGTGTCTCTGAGTGTCTCTGTGTGTCTGTGTGTCTCTGTGTGTCTCTGAGTGTCTCTGTGTGTCTGTGTGTCTTGAGTGTTCTGTGTGTCTTTGAGGTCTCTGTGTGTCTCTGTGCATGTCTCTGAGTGTCTCTGTGTGTCTCTGGAGTGTCTCTGAGTGTTCTGTGTGTCTCTGTGTGTCTCTGAGTGTCTCTGTGTGTCTCTGTGTCTCTGAGTGTCTCTGTGTGTCTCTGTGTGTCTCTGAGTGTTCTGTGTGTCTCTGAGTGTCTCTGTGCTCCTGTGTGTCTGTAGGTGTCTCTTCTGTGTGTCTCTGTGTGTCTCTGAGTGTCTCTGTGTGTCTCTGAGTGTCTCTGTGGGACGGTGATGATGGTAAAATAGTCCATCTGAATTAAATCTCTGTTCTTCGTGTCCCTCCACCATGAACGGGTTCAGTTTTAGTCCAGAATCTTCTCAGAACTAAAACGTCTCAGACACCAGACAGCGTCTCCACCACAGGTTCTTGAGCTATTCTGTCGTGCACCACACCCTCAGACGTGATACTGTTAATTGTACTATTAACATGACGTGCTCACTGCTAACAACACAAACCTGAACATAAACATTCCATTTTATCACGTTTACAGAACTTGTAGAATTAAGTTTCTTCGGAGACAAATTGTTAGAGCCAATAAACCCCATTCTGATTCCAATTTCTTCTTCAGAACCTTCAGATGTTTGGTTCCATTCACCACCTCTGTGAGCAGCTCTGAATGGAAGAATTTTTCTAGAACAAAGCCTTTCATACCTTTCACTCTAAACATGATCTTAACCAGGTAGTTACGGGCAATTATAGAACGAGGGCGGGGCTCTTCTTTAAGTCGACGGGCGCCCATGACTAAGGGAAAGTAAAGTAAAAGTGACTATTAGTCATTAAGGGGCAGCGAAGGTCTAATGTTCAGGGACGAGGCCCCAGGATCGGAAGGCTGTGGGATCGAATCCCAGACCAGTGAGTTGCCCTGAGGTACCCTTGATCAAGGTACCGTCCCTATCACTGCTCCCCAGGTGCCTCCCCAGGTAACAAGAATAGTCACTTTCACTTTTGAACACACAGTGAACCAGACCAAATACATCCTCTGTCCAGCATATCTAGCACCCAGGGAGCAGTGATGGGGACGGTACCTTGCTCAAGGCAACCTCAGGATAACCTACAGATTCAAAGCCCCAGTCCCTAAACACTAGGACACGGCTGACCCTAATGCTTCCCTCCCTGCGTTGGCTGGCAATCGAACCCAGGTCTCCCCCGTCTCGGGGAGGGCTGAAGCACCAGTGCTTGATGTGCACCCAAAATTCACCTCCAGTAAAAGTGACACGGGCCCTTTAATACCCCGCCCTGATTAAAGGCCCCGTTAAGTTTAGAAAGACGCCCGACGCCACAGTCCAGACCCGTCCGTTTGGGCCGCCTGCACGAATTACACGAATGTAGCTCGACCGTGTAAATGGAATCACATGTAGGTGCAGCAGAAGATCCATTTATCCGTCACGACACCCCGAGAGATTCCTCTCCTACTGCCCTGCTCAGCACCTCTCTGTGGGGCAGCTTCATCTGTTTCTGCCCTGAAGACCTTTGGGTTTGTGATCAAAAGGTGAAAATGAGTGATTTTCAGTTTTTATCTTCATTCATTTACACACAACTCGGCACCTCGTGCATCTGAGCGGCCAGGTTTTCAAGTGAGCAAAAGTATTGGAACAGCTTTACAGTGAATTAAAGTGAATGAAACTTATTATCTGGTTCAATGTCCCGTGTCTGCAGAGCTGCTGCTTCTTTGGTTCTTGTTCTCCAGGCTTTCCCCACGGAATCTCTCAGCTGTTGTTTCTTTTGGGGAGTTTCTCTCTTCAGGCGAGGAACTGCTGCTTCTGTTGGTTCAGATTTGCTGATTGAGCAGAACTTTCCACTTTCTAATGTTCTTGTTAACAGCGTGTTCTGGGTCATCGTTCTGCTGACAAGGTTCCTCCTGATCAGTTTGGATGGATTTTTCTGTAAATTGTTTCTGTAGAACTTCAGTATGGGTTCTGCTGCTCCATCCTGAGTCACCATCAATAAAGATGATCCAGAAGCAGCCCAGCCATGATGTCCAGCCAGAGATTTACCTTTTTGAGTACCTCCACCCCAACACAAGATTCAGTGTGTGTGTGTGTGTGTGTGTGTGTGTGTTAGTGTTTGTATGTGTGTGTGAGAGTGTATGTATAAGTGTGTGTGTGTGTGTGTGTGTGTGTGTGTGAGTGTATGTATGTGTGAGTTTGTGTATGTATATGTGTGTATGTGAGTGTATGTATGAGTGTGTGTGTGTGTTTCCTCTACTCTACCTTGTTTGTGTGTGTGTGGGTATGTGAGTTTGTGTGTGTGTGTGTGTGTGTGTGTGTGTGTGTGTGTGGGTATGTGAGTTTGTGTGTGTATGTGTGATTGTATGTGTGTGTGTGTTTCCTCTACTCTGTCTTGGTTGTGTATGTGTGTGTGTATGTGTGTGTTTCCTCTACTCTGTCTTGGTTGTGTATGTGTGTGTGTATGTGTGTGTTTCCTCTACTCTGTCTTGTTTGTGTATGTGTGTGTGTGGGTATGTGAGTTTGTGTGTGTGTGTTTCCTCTACTCTATCTTGGTTGTGTGTGTGTGTGTGTGTGTGTGTGTGTGTGTCTCCTCTGAAGGTCTCTCCTCCACCGGAGAGAGTGAAGCGGTCCGGGGGGTCCGGGGGTCTCGGGTTACAGGACGGGCCGGGAGGAGGAGGAGAGAGGAGAGAGGAGGAGGGAGGAGGAGAGAGGAGGAGGGAGGAGTTCAGTCTCCTGCCAGTCTTTAGGGGGAGGGGGAGGACGGGAGGCCTGTTCCTGCAGACGTGTCGGGGCTGGACTCGGTCTCGGCCGCGATGTGCCGCGCGCTGCGCTCCGGCCTGCTGCTGGCTGCGCTCGCGCTCGCCTACCTGCTGTACCTGCTGCTGGGAGCGCTGGTCTTCTCGGCCATCGAGCGGCCCGTGGAGGAGGACCTGCTGTCCGAGCTGATCTCCATGAAGGACCGCATCCTCCAGCTGGGCTGCCTGAACGCCTCGGCGCTGGAGGACTTCGTGGAGAAGGTCCTGAAGGCCAATAAATACGGAGTGTCCGTTCTGCGCAACGTGTCCCTCAACTCCAACTGGGACCTGGCGTCCTCCCTGTTCTTCGCCAGCACCCTCATCACCACCGTGGGTGAGTTTGGACTTGACTTTCACACCAAAGCTCCTGGAGTGCCCAAGCTCTTCTCCACTCCTGCTGCCTGCTCGGTGTCACCTTCTCCGGTTGAACCGGAGCTGCTCGGTTCTGGAAGTTGAGTTTGAGCTTCTGCTCCACTTCAGGAACCTGTGAGCACCAGCCCAGCTCGACCCCTGCTCCTGTTTGTTGGGGTTTGAGATTAAAGTTAGTCTTTTTTGGACGTTTCCACCTCTGCCTCTACTTCTGCCCTCACTTCTACAACACCTTAAAAAACTTTATTCCCATCTCAGTGGCTTTTATCTGCTCATGAATATTCATGAGGTTACACTAAATTCCACTTTAATCTCCCGAATCACTGTTTGGATTAAGATGAAATGATTCAGAACAAAGTCTCGCTGTGGAGCTTCAGATCTTTATTTTACAGCAAAAGATCTTCTACAAAAAGTTCTTCCAGCTGAGCACTTTGGCTCAAATGATTTCCGTTCCACCTTAACTGTGGCAGCTTTTACAGTGGCTGGTGTTGGAACATTGCTGTGAGGATTTGATTGCAGCATTAGTGCGGTTTAATCTGTGTATACCTAAAAATATAATTTTATACATTTTTGGCATCTTACTTATAAAAGTATGGTCATCAAGCCAGGCTAAGCTTTAACGCTTCCTTGTTCCTGTTTAATTAAATTAGCAAGTCAGACTAAAACATATATACACACGCACGCATGCACTTTTTAAACTCCATATTTATATTATGAACCTTAAGTAACCCACAAACGTGTAAATTATATTTATATTGTTTTAAAATGTGCATGGTTTATATAAAATTGACCTCATTATCTTTTGTGATGTCACAAAAAGCTGACTGTATGTGCACAGCCTAGGGCAGTTTAGCTCCGCCCAGTCACACCTGAGTTAGAAGTGTTTCTGTTGAGACTGCAGGCTGGGGATAAGTGGCCGTCCAATTAGAACAGGGCTCATTTACACAGTGCTGATGAGGAAAAGTAATGACGGGACAGCGGCGTCCTAACGATTAGGGACGAGGACCCAAGACAGGAAGGCCGTGGGTTTGATTTCTAGACCAGTGGTTTGCCCTGAGGTACCGTCTCCATCACTGCTCCCCAGGTGATGGGTATGTCTGCGTGTTAAATACAGAGGATGTGTTTGGTTGAGGTTCACTGTGTTCACAATGACTGATAGTCACTTTCACTTTCACTGTGACCCCAGATGAGGTGGATTTTGTAGAAACTCTTTGTATTTGTGGCGCCTGGTTTGTAAACTGCTGCAAAGCGGCTTCTTTTTAGTATGAAATAAACCTGTCACTGTTTTGGAGGATTTCTGTTCTGCCTTTTTAAGAATGATAGGAGTTGATCTCTCTCTCTCTCTCTCTCTGTCTCTCTCTCTGTCTCTCTCTCTCTCTCTGTCTGTCTGTCTGTGATTGGTGGGATTTTCCGGGCTAGTCGTAGCGTGTTTCACTGGCAGTAGAAACTCTTTAGAAGTTATTTTAAGCGCAAACTGATTCCACATGCAAATCAGATCAGCTCTTAACATTTTAGCAGCCTCTCCGCAATATAGAAACCAAGGAAAGATCCACATCTGGGAGCGACCGGATGTCCAATTACTTTTGAGGCCCTAAGAATTCAGGGAGATCTCATCCCTATCGAGTGGTTACAGCTAAAATAATACCTCTGGTGTCCAAATATTTATGGCGCAGCCTTGAAGGCACAGTTAAAAAACAAACAAAAAAGTATTTTCTGTTCTTCAATGGGCTGGAATCAAATGAGTGAACTGTTTTTGGTGCATCGACACAGAAAAAGGTTATTTGGACTCGAGGGGCGGAAATGAAAGGCAGTGAAGATCTTTATCAGTTCACTCTGAAAGTTCTCTACTTCTGCATTTCCTTGCTGTAGGTGCAGAAGCTGATTGCTCAACTTCAGCTCATGTTTGCATGTTCAAAGGTTTCCTTTTGTTGTTGCTGCTGTGACCTGTGTGTGTGTGTGTGTGTGTGTGTGTGTGTGTGTGTGTGTCAGATTGAGAAACCCAGAAGTTCACTGCCATTGTGTTTTGCTGAAGAACTCAGTTTGAAATTTGTTTTTTTTTAACCAGTAATTCGCAAACATGCTTACGTACAGCATTGTGCAAAAGTCTTGTATCTTTAAAGTTGTCTCTCATGTTCAGTCCAGTCTCTGTACCTGAGCGGTTCTCCAGATCTTCCTGAAGGACAGTGTTATTGTCTCTCATGTTCAGTCCAGTCTCTGTACCTGAGCAGTTCTCCAGATCTTCCTGAAGGACAGTGTTGTTGTCTCTCATGTTCAGTCCAGTCTCTGTACCTGAGCAGTTTGATAGTTCTGTGTTGGTTAATCCACACAGTGATCTACGTCTGAACCTTCAAGCAGAACAAAGCGTCTTTAAAAGACGTAAGACAATACTCAATCTGATAAAGATCAGAAAGACTGACAGGAAACTGTGGTTTTTCACCAACAAGGAGATTCACTACAGAAAATAAAGGAATGGGGGTGAATACTTTTGCACAGCATGGTTTGTGTGTATATCTTTGTTTTAACAGAACGATTTGGAGAAAATATGTAATTGCATGTTTTCATCAGAATGATGATTGCGATTTAAGGCAGTTGTCTTAATCTTTTCTTATTAGTCTCGTTTTTCAGAGCTGAGTAGTGAATTTAACGCACCTGAGGGTCGGTTCTAGACTCGACTCGACTCTAGAGTTATTTTCTTATTTATAGCAGTAAAAACACAATTAACTTCAAGAATATCCATTTTAATCGGACTCTATCCCCATTAGCCATCACGGTGCTGCTGTCTTGATGTGCCAAGTTTGGTCCATGGTTCTAGATAACAGTCATGGTGTCAGAATCCACAAAACGAGTCTATTGGAGATACTCAACACGTGCGCTTCTTATTTGCCCATTCAGATTTTCAGTTCCACCTTAAATGGTGCCTCAGTTACTTTTGCCCAAAGTGTTCCATGTCACTTTCACTTAAATGTATTCTTTTTAAGGTGGAACTGCCCATCCGGCCATGTTTGAGTGTGATGATGATGATGATGATGATGATGATGGTCTTCCGGTGACTCTCTCCTCAGGTTATGGTCACACGACCCCCCTGTCGGATGCAGGTAAAGCCTTCTCCATCGTCTACGCTCTGTTCGGCGTCCCCTTCACCATGCTGGTGCTGACGGCGTGCGTCCAGCGCCTGATGCGACCTCTGACCTACAGACCGGTCGCGCTGTGGCAGCAGCGTTCAGGCTGGCAGCCCCACGTGGTCGCCACCGGGCACTTCGCCATCCTGCTCGTCGTGGTGACGCTGGCTTTCTTTGTGCTGCCTGCGATCGTTTTCAGCACCATCGAGGGCTCCTGGTCCTTCCTGGAGTCGTTCTACTTCTGCTTCATCTCGCTGTGCACCATCGGACTGGGCGACTTCGTCCCGGGGGAGCAGCCCGGACAGAGACTGAGACCCCTCTACAAAATCTCCGTCATGGGTAAGAATGAAGTCTTCATTCAACAAAACTCTGGAGCACACTGCCGATGAGGATCCATCAGGAAAAAACATATTAGTTTTAAAAAAACAGATTTTTAAAACATATACTTTCAGACGTCGTCTTTTTCTTAGTGTAGCTTTTCAAAAACTGCAAAATGAAAAGCACTTTTGAGCTACAGCTAAATACAAAGTGTTCTAAAAATAATGTCATTATTGGGACACTCTGGTAGAAGGAGTGTGTTTTTACTTCAGGCGTGTTTACTGGAGAGAAAGCAGGACTCTAATGACCGTGAAAATCTTCCTGGAGCTACTTGTATCCCAGTGGTGTCCTAGCGTACAGGCTTCTGATGCTCCCAGTTGTCCTGAGGTTCCCTTGATCACGGTACCGTCCCCTGCTCCCCTGGTGCTGGATGTGTCTTCCCCTGCGTGTGTGGGTGTGTGATCCATCCACAATGGCTTATA
The DNA here is from genome assembly GCA_017165825.1 of Hepsetus odoe. Classification (NCBI taxonomy): domain Eukaryota; kingdom Metazoa; phylum Chordata; class Actinopteri; order Characiformes; family Hepsetidae; genus Hepsetus; species Hepsetus odoe. Next base: position 28,106,591 of record CM029375.1, read on the forward strand.
GTCACTTTCACTTTCATTCTCTTCAGCTGGAGCTCAGCGAGAGGGCGTCCCAGGTTAAAGCAGCCGGCGGGCGTATGTGGTTTTGATCCACTGTTACTCCTGCTGATTTGCTCTTCAGCGGATCCCAGCAGTGGCCTAGTGTTCAGGGACGAGGCTCCAGGATCAGAAGGTCATGGGTTCAAATCCCAGACCAGTAGGTTGCCCTGAGGTACCCTTGAGCAAGGTACCATCCCCGTCACTGCTCCCTGGGCGTTTACAATAGCTGCCCCCTGCTGCACGTGTGTGTGTAGGTGAATCGCAGAGGTTGAATTTCGTTGTGTTGTGCTGCTTTCACGATGATGCAGGTAGTCACTTTCACTTTTAACATGTCACCGGTTGTCTTGATTGGTTGCTGCTCTGTTACCGATTCTCATATGAGATGGATTAGTGATGCAGGTCCAACTGTTTACTCTGTCGAGGAGCAACTCAGAATGAAGCTGCTGGTCCGTCTGCTGGTCCGTCTGCTGGGGGTCATTGCTGATTGTGATGGGAATAATTATTACAGGCTGCTGTAACAGACTAGATTACAGACCGAACACAAGCTTCAGATCTTAGATTAGATTCCTCTCACTCTTCTTCTGATTAGGGTTGTGGGTCTGGAGTCTGTCCCAGCTCTCACAGGGCAAAAGGCGGGGACAAGCTGGACAGGTCTCCAGTCAATAGGAGGGAAGACACACTCACACCTAGGGGGCAATTTGAGGACAATTTAGTGTTTAGGGAGTCGGCCACAGATCGGAAGATTGTGGGTTCAAACCCCTTACCAGTAGGTTGCCCTGAGATACCCCTGAGCAAGGTACCGCCCCTGTCACTACTGCTCGGGTGCTTTCATAGCTGCCCACTGCTGCACGGTGTTTAAGTGCATGGGTTTAATGCAGAGGTCCAATTTCGTTGTGGTTCACATGTGCTGTGACCTCACAATGACAAGGGTTGTCACTTTCACTTTCACTTTTAGTGTCTCCAGTCCACCTGCAGGTTTTGGACAGTGGGAGGAAACCGGAGCTTCTTGAGGAAAAACGCACCGACATGTGGACAAGATGTCCACGCCACACAGAAAGGACTGTCCCGCATGCGAATTGAACCCAGGACCTTCTCACTGTGAGAAGATAAAAAGATTTTAAAAATCCACATATTCTGCATTCTGGAAATTTTCATGGAATGTTTAAGTGAAAATGAAAGTGACAACTTCACTTGTCATTGCGAGGTCACAGCACACAGTGAACGACAATGAAACTGGACCTCTGCATTTAACCCATGCACACAAACACCGTGCAGCAGGGGGCAGCTATTGAAAGCACCCAGGGAGCAGTGACGGGGACGGTACCTTGCTCAAGGGTACCTCAGGGCAACCTACTGGTAAGGGGTTTGAACCCACAATCTTCCGATCCTGTGGCCGACTCCCTAAACAGTAGACCACCGCTGCCCCTTTTCCATATTGTCCACCCTTCAGTGCTTCAGTATCCAATCAGAGAGTAGAAGTTACGGGTAAAGGATGCTGTCAGACTAATCTCAGCATTAACGAGAAGGAGAGCTGTATATCCAGATGACTGAAGATCTAAAGTGCACTCAGTGAGCTGTACATAGAGTGCAGGGCAGTGGGGTGTATCGCCAGTAAAGACTGGTGTATCGTTGTTTGCACGTTCAGTATTACAGACTGAACCTCCCCCTCTGTAGAGAACTTTATTTATAATCGTACAGAGACGCTGTGGTTTGTGGTTGGTGGAGTTCAGCAGGGTCAGTGCCTCAGGAAAGAGGCTCTTCCTGATCCAGCTGGTGCGGAAATGAAGAGGAAAAAGTGGAGAGAGGGAGAGAGAGAGAGAAAAAGATTCTACTTGGTTTGAGTTTCTGCTTTCCTCAGTGTTTTCTGTTCTACCAGTTTCATGTTCTCAGTGCTGGAAACCTGCAGCTTTCTGGAGTCTATAGTGTGTGTGTGTGTGTGTGTGTGTGTGTGTGTGTGTGTGTATAAATATTAGTTCAGTTTATATAGTATATACTATATAAACTCTCATGTACTATATATACTGTCTCTATATACTATATAAACTATACTATATATATATATACTAAATAAACTGAGACAGTTTATTTAGTGTGTGTATATAGCACAGTTTATATAGTGTGTTTATATAGTATATAGTGTGGCCTAGTGGTTAGGGTGTCGGCCACATGATCGGAGAATTGGGGGTTCGAACCCCTTCCCAGTAGGTTGCCCTGAGGTACCCTTGAGCAAGGTGCCGTCCCCATCACTGCTCCCCGGGCGCTTTCAATAGCAGCCGACTGCTGCACATGTGTATATGGGTGAAATGCAGAGAGTGAATTTCCCATTCGTGGGATTATAAATAAAGGATTATTATTATTAGTAGTAGTTTATATAGTATATAGTGCAGTTTATATAGTATATAGTGCAGTTTATATAGTATATAGTGTATATAGAGACAGTTTATACAGTATATACTGTATATATCCATCCATCCATCCATTTTCTTCCGCTTATCCGAGGTCGGGTCGCGGGGGCAGCAGCTCCAGCAGGGATGCCCAGACTTCCCTCTCTCCGGCCACTTCTTCCAGCTCCTCCGGGCGGATCCCAAGGCGTTCCCAGGCCAGCCGAGAGACATAGTCTCTCCAGCGTGTCCTGGGTCTTCCCCGGGGTCTCTTTCCGGTGGGACGTGCCCGGAACACCTCACCAGGGAGGCGTCCAGGGGGCATCCTAATCAGATGCCCGATCCACCTCATCTGACTCCTCTCGATGCCCCTCTTTACCCGAGTGTCCAAGACATGGGGCCGCAAGTCCGATGACACGACCACAAAGTCGATCATTGAACTGCGGCCTAGGGTGTCCTGGTGCCAGGTGCACATGTGGACATCCTTATGCCTGAACATGGTGTTCGTTATGGACAATCCGTGACGAGCACAAAAGTCCAATAACAAAACACCGCTCTGGTTCAGATCGGGGGGGCCATTCCTCCCAATTACGCAATTATTGAAGTCCCCCAGCAGAACGATGGAGTCCCCAGCAGGGACGCTCTCTAGCGCCCCCTCCAGAGACCCCAGAAAGGGTGGGTAGTCCAGAATGCTGTTTGGCGCATAAGCGCAGACAACACTAAGGACCCATCCCCCGACCCGAAGGCGGAGGGCCGCCACCCTCTCATCTACTGGGGTAAACCCCAATGTACTGGCGCCAAGCCGTGGGGCAATAAGTATGCCCACACCTGCTCGGCGCCTCTCACCGGTGGCAACTCCAGAGTGGAAAAGAGTCCAGCCCCTCTCAAGGAGACTGGTTCCAGAGTCCAAGCTGTGCGTCGAGGTGAGTCCAACTATATCTAGCTGGAACTGCTCAACCTCGCGCACTAGCTCAGGCTCCTTCCCCACCAGAGCGGTGAAGTTCCACGTCCCTAGAGCTTCTGCAGCCGAGGATCGGACCGCCAAGGCCCCCTTTTTCGGCCACCGCCCAGCTCACAGTGCACCCGACCTCTTTGGCCCCTCCCACAGGTGGTGAGCCCATGGGAAGGGGGACCCACGTTGCCTCTTCGGGCTAAGCCCGGCCGGGCCCCATGGGTGAAGGCCCGACCACCAGGCGCTTGCCAGCGGGCCCCACCTCCAGGCCTGGCTCCAGAGGGAGGCCCCAGTGACCCACGTCCGGGCGAGGGAGAACGTCTTCCATAGTTTTTATACATCATCAGAGGTCCTCTGAACCGCTCTTTGTCTCTTCCCTCACCTAGGACCTGTTTGCCTTGGGTGCCCCTACCAGGGGCATAAAGCCCCGACAACATAGCCCCCAGGATCATTGGGACACGCAAACCCCTCCACCACGATAAGGTGGCAGTTCAAGGAGGGGATAGTGTATATAGTACAGTTTATATAGTGTATATAGTAGTTTATAGTGTGTGTATATATAGTACAGTTTATATAGTATATAGTGTATATAGTACAGTTTATATAGTATATAGTGTATAGAGACAGTTTATATAGTATATAGTGTATATAGTAGTTTATATAGTGTATATAGAGACAGTTTATATAGTGTATATAGTAGTTTATATAGTGTATAGTGTATATAGTAGTTTATATAGTATATAGTGTATAGAGACAGTTTATATAGTGTATAGAGACAGTTTATATAGTGTATAGAGACAGTTTATATAGTATATAGTAGTTTATATAGTGTATATAGAGACAGTTTATATAGTGTATAGTGTATATAGTAGTTTATATAGTGTATATAGTACAGTTTATATAGTGAGTATATAGAAGTTTTTCATAGTACAGAGTTACTTCAGAGTCAACATATATGGAGAATAAAAAATAAATTACATTTAATAAAATGTAACTGTGGGAATGTCTTGGATGCCCACATCATGTGACCTCCATGTGGTGTGTGTGTGTGTGTGTGTGTGAGAGCTTCTTATTCTGCACTCTGTGGAACTGCTTCATCATGTTTCTGATTTTTAAGCTTGAGCATTTCGACCTGATCCAGCTGGAAATGTTCAGCTCTAAAGAGGATTAGAAACAATGTGTTGGCAAAACGTGTTGGTCATGTCTGTCATGTGATGGATGCTGGTTTAGCTCAAGAGAAACTCTGTGTGTGTGTGTGTGTGTGTGTGTGTGCGCGTGTGTGTGCGTGCGATTAAACTCAAAAGAAACGGTAAAAGTGGGGGAAAATCTGACGGGCTTCTGTGTGCACCAGCAGCTCCTCGGGTTTAAATCTCCCGTTTTTCAGGAACTGAAAGTGTTCGTTGTTCGTTTTTATGATGGAAAATGAGTTTTTCCATTCAGTCCCTAATTTACATTAAAAATGACAAAACCAACCCACCCATGCAGTGTCTTAACCCACTTTCACCTGCAGCAATGAAGCCCCGCCCCTTCAAGCATATTTACCTAACCCCACCCATTATGTCTATAGACATACAGACCCGGGTGTTAAAAAGGCCACCAAGTCCAGTCCAAATTATTCCTGAAGCAAGTTTAACAGTCGACGTGCTGCAAAATAAAATGTGATTCAAATAAAAAGTAGAAACTGTTAAAATGAGATGGCAAAGTAAGTGATTGGACGAATTAAGCGAGTACGTTAAGGAAGCGGTGAAAGAGAGGAACATGACTGATAGCAAACCAAGTCTTTAAGAAGATTTCAGAGCTTAAAAATAGGTTTTTAAATTTGACTTTGAAAGCTTGAAAATGTGGAGCATCTAAAAACATCTAAAGAACTTCTGCTCAGAAGGTCATAGAGATCTCAGAGACTTAGCATGGAGCCATGAAGAACTTTAAAAACAAATAAAACATTTGGGTAATTGGTTAGAACCTGTCATCAGTTCTATTATTTTGTCATTTTAGTTAGAAATGATCAAATTCCGGGGCAGCGGTGTCCTAGTGGTTCGGGCGTCGGCCACATGATCGGAGGTTCGGGGGTTCGAACCCCTTCCCAATGGGTTGTCCTGAGGTGCCGTCCCCGTCCCGCTCCTCCCTGCGATGGGCTGGCGACCTGTCCGGGGTGCGTCCCCCGTCCTCGCCCTGTGTGAGCTGGGTTGGACACCAGCACTCCCCCGCGACCCCGTTTGGGACAAGCGGTAGATAATGGATGGATGATAAAGTTCTATTTATTTGCTGTGACTTCAGTTCAGGAATCATTTTTCTTTCTCAGAGAAGAAGACGGGTTTCCAGCGTAAAGGCAAACAGTCTTAAAGGCAGCAGTCAATCAGAACGGACCTCGTTTACATATCGAGGTCTTGAAGGCAGAGAGTGAGGTTGAGTAATGGACTGGGGTGAATTCGGAGTGTTACTGGAGTGTTACTGGTTCATTAATGTAGATGATTCATGCTTCAAGGGTGTGTGAGCACACAGACCTGGAGGTGTGGCTTCAGTGCAGGATGTTCTGCTCTCTCTGAACACACATCAATAAACCACATCCTGTGTGTGAGACAGAGAGCGAGAGACGTGTGTGTGTGTGTGTGTGTGTGTGTTTGTGTGTGTGTGTGTGTGTGTGTATTTAAACTGTATATTTAGAACATGTTTAGAAAGATGATGGAAGATATTCAGATATGATTTCTAATTCTATAGAATAATAATATTATTATTGATATTACAGGGAGGGTTTGGCTGATCTGTCTGTCTGTCTGTCTGTCTGTCTGTCTGTCTCTGTCCCTCTCCTAGTGTACCTGTTTGTGGGCCTGATGATGATGTACCTGGTTCTCCGTACGTTCCACAAGTTGGCGGATGTCCAGGGCTGGACAACATTCTTCCACCTCCCCCACTGTGATGAAGGCGAGGAGGACAAGGAGCCAATAGTGGACACTGCGAATGAAAACCCACAGGAGCGGGAAGCGTCTGCCAGCAAGCACCTGGACCCGAGTGGACATGTCTCCTACAACTCCATCGGCAGATAAAGACCTCTCAGTGTCCGCCTCTGTGGACGTCCCCGCGGGGACAGAGGGATGGGGGCAGCGTGGGCTCTACTGTCCGCTGAAAGTCTGCGTGTTCTGTACATGGACTTCAGGGTGGCACTGCTTACCTGTCTCAGGTGAGCTTGTCCCGGGGCAGGGACAAGTGACTTTTTCACAGGCCAAAGTTCTTCAGTGGGGTTTTTTGTCTTAGGGTTTATTTTCGTTTATTTTTTTTTTGTTGTTGTTTTTTACTCCTTTATAAAAACGTGTTTGTTGTTTTTTGGGGCCATTTTGGATCATCCTTGGTTTTGGGGACTGGAGGGATGTTTTTTACACACTAACATCAGCAGCTGGTGTTGGAACCACACAGTGTCCCCGTAATGTTTCGCTCCACCGTCTGGAATCTTAAATATTTTTCGTTAGTATTTTGGAGGTGTATTTGGGGCTCCAGCAGGTCGTGTGTTTTAGTTTTTGTTTTTTTTCTTTTCTTATTTCTCTGCTCCCTCCTGAAATCTTCAGTCAGGTTTGGTCCAGATTTGGCCAAAATTGAGTTTTGGAAAATATTTTGGGTCTGTTATGAGCTACGCGGCGTCCAGGCAACTTTTTGACGCCTTTTGAAGTTCTTGGATTCTTCATATCCAGCTGTGGTTTTTCTTTCATCTGTAGCGCCATCTGGTGGCTGTGTTTGAGGACAAACTCCAGTTTTTGTGATTTGAGGGATTAAGAAGTACTTCTTCTTTCAAAAGGCCAGTTTTAGCATTTATAACTGAGACCTGAAGGATTTCTGGGGGGAGGCTTTAGGCTTGGGTGCAGGTTTGGGTAACGGTGGTCTTTAAAAGCTACCAGAGATCTTTTTTTTTTTTTTTTTTTGTCCACCCCATCTTTCGGCTGTATGGTTTCTTGTTCGTTTGTTTTTCAAGACCTAGAGGCCTTAAGAGTTAAATGAAGCAATTTTGCTCCAAGTCCTGCTGCACCTTAATCAACCCCAACCTTTCATTTCTAGAAAACGTTTAGGCTCTAAAGCGTTTTTGTCCACCTCTTCTATCTGGACCACTCTTGAAAGGAGTGTTTCGTCGGTTTAGACGTAATAAACTGTTCTCATGGAGACTCTGTGTTCTCATGGAGTTCTCATGGAGACTCTGAGCTTCTGGAGCAAAATGAATTGAGAGGAAGTGAGTAATGCAGTGTTGAGACTTCACCGCTGACTGATCGAACAAAGCTGCTGTTGTGAATCATTTTTTTTTAAGCTGGTGTGGAGAAAAAAGGACACTCATGAACAAAGAGATGAAGCTAAAGAATAAAGGCTACGTTGGTATCGACATGCACTTCTGTCTCGATCTGTTGTCTCCAAATCCGAGTCCAGCACAGCGTGGAGTGAAGGCGAGGGCCCAAATTATTACAGCTGATCATCACTTTTTGTTGGTTTATAAATCTCTATAGTTGTGGTTTGTTTCTTGGTGCAGAACCGAAGCTTCATACTTCATCTGTGAGGCTCCGAGCTTTAAAAACAGATGAAAGTGACTATTCTTGTCATTGAGGTCACAGCACAGCACTCAGTGAACCACAACCAAATCGGACCTCTGCATTTAACCCATGCAAACACCGTGCAGCAGGGGCAGCTATTGAAAGCGCCCAGGGAGCAGTGACTGGGACGGTACCTTGCTCAAGGGCAACCTACTGGTGAGGGACTCGAACCAACAATCTTCCGATGCGGGGGCGACTCCCTCACCACTAGGCCATCGCTATCCCAGATGCTGAGAAAGGTGGAGGTGGAGTTGAAGCTGTCAGAAAATCTGCTCTAATCTGATTAACGTTCAACTTTCTAAATCCGCAAACGGCACCTTAGATCTAAAACTGGGATTCAATATTAAACTCTAAAGCTGTGATTATAAATGAGATGATTAATGAAGAGGATTTTGATATTGTGGCTCACAGAAACCTGGATTAAACCTGATTTGGGGCGAGGGGACTTTTCACTGGTCACCATCTACAGACCAGCAGGACCTCCTCACAGCTCCTAAAGGAGTTCAGTGATGTTCTAACAGGCAGTTTATGAAAATAAAGTAACTTCCATAACTTTAATATTCATGTAGACAAAGAACCAGACTCACTGAAATGAGTCTTTACATCCTCAACACTGTGGGTTTGATCCAGAATGTAACGTTCCACTCATCACCAGAACCATACTTTAGACTAATCCTTACACCAGGTGTTCAGGTGGAGAACAGTCATTATTCCTGTCAACACTGATCTCAGATCAGCATCTCCTCACACATCAGATCCACAGCAGCTCTAATTTATGATCATCACCTCCTGATCGTGTTAGCCGTACAATAACGTTCTCCACAGGTTTATCAAAACCTTCCAGATCAACACTTAGTTCTCCATCTGGTCCAGAAGATCTAGATAATCTCACTGAATGTTTAGAGAACACATTTCGTTCCACAGTAGATAATGTAGCACCCTTAAAACGTAAAAGAATTAGACAAAAAAAATCTCGTTCCATGGTGCACCAACCAAGCATGAGCTCTTAAGCAAAAGTCACGGAAACTAGAGCGTAAAAAGGCGGCTGACAAAATTAGAACCGTTTCACTGCTGTGGTCCAGCAGTTGTGCTCATATCTACACAAAAATACCATCATTGAGAAGTTTCAGTCTGGTTTTCAGCCCTCAGCACTGAACCAGCGCTGGTGTAAAATAGTAAACCATCTGTTAATGGTATCTGACCAAGGGTGGGTCTCCTTACTGGTCCTGGACCTGCAGAGTTTGAACCACAGACCACAAAATCTTAAATAACAAGAACAGTCAGATTTTCAGACTTCAGTGTTTTATTACAAAAATGTAAAATAACAGTGATATTTTAATATTTTCACAGGCGTCAACGGTTCCTATTCTGAAACGGTAAAAATGATCCATAATGCTCCATCTACAACGTAGAGAACGCTTCAAATTACACAAACGTTATTCACGATTTCAAACTTCAGTGCAGAGCAAGTGATTATGATCGATTTGCTCTCAATGAAACTTTGCAGGTCTACGAAAGTCCTAGTTTCATGCTCTTACTTGTGTTTAGGTTGCATAACAACTACAACAGATAAACGTGACGGGTAAACCGTCTACCCTCAGGAGCCCTCAGGCCTTTAAGCATTGATTTAGAGGCCTGAGTTGAAAAGAAAAGTGCATTTCCTAAACATCTGGGGATTTATTTCCCCTCAAGAACCTGCTAGGGAACACCCTATGCACTCAAACCAAACGCAAAACCTGAAACGGAACAAAAAAAGTCTAAATTCAGCTACAACTGTTATCAAAGACTTCAGAAAACTGCTAAGAAATGTCTGTTTTCTTCAGTCAGAGATGTTCTGAAAAAGTATTAAGGCAAAAGGAATAATTGTAAATCTTGTCAGTCATAATAAGATAATATTAAGCAAATGTAAAATAAATATCTGAGTAGATAAACCAATAAAACTAATAGAACGAGGTTGAAGTATCTTCTAATAATCTCACTGAGGAATAAGATTCAGGTTTCTCTGACCTGTTATTGTCTTTCAGGGACAAACGAAAGCACCATGACAAATGAGGATTCAGCCTTTACCGCTTAGAGCGGGTAGTGAGGTACGATCAAGAAAAAAACACATAACATACTCCAATACACAAAACAGTCCTGTGCAAAAGTCTTGACCCCCTCGTTTCTCTCCGTTCTGTGTGAAAGTGAGACAGTAGTTCAGTGATTCTGTACAAACACATGTATCTCCAGTCTAAACACAAAGAGAGTTTCATTCTAACCAGCTTTAAAGTCCATATTCACCACCACCACCGTTATTCTTCAGCACAGCCTCAACTCTCTTAGTCCTTTCTTTAAGTCATCTTCAGGAACACTTCTCCAGGCTTCTTGAAGGACATCCCAAAGCTCTTCTTTGGACTTCAGCTGCCTTTTGTTCTCCGTTCTCTGTGGAGATGATCTCACACTGCTTCTAAAACTGCTCAGGTACAGAGACTGGACTGAACATGAGAGACAACAACACTGTCCTTCAGGAAGATCTGGAGAACTGCTCAGGTACAGAGACTGGACTGAACATGAGAGACAACAACACTGTCCTTCAGGAAGATCTGGAGAGCTGTTCCTCAACAATACATTAAACACAAGAACGTCTGGAAGTGAAATGAGAAGAAATGAAGTGGCTCAAGACTTTTGCATTGGACTGTACATGTAAAATACACTCCAACACAACCATTGTTCAACTGGCTCTCTAGAACGTGTTTTCCAAATCGCTCTGAAGAACTTTGCTCACACTAGGATCGAACGAGTATGTCCATTATGTGCTCCAACTCATGCATTTCCCTCGAACCCGAGGACGAGGGTAGCGCAGACGAGCTGGTCAGAGATTTTACAAATTCATCGGAGGAAAAGGAAAAGGTACGTGGAGCAAAACTGTTCACTTCTCGGTCAAACACAGAAGTATCAATGTCCAACAGGAGGTCGTCAACGGTGACGTCCTGGAGAAAACCGGACATGCTGACCGACGTTCCTACATCAGACATTCTACTGCTTTCTATCTTGTGGCTGAAGGTGGTACCCTGCATGAATTTGCCATCTCCCATCATGTTCTCGACAGATGCTAATGGAGAACGCTGTGGAACAGAAGACCCATAACCGCCGCCGTCTAAAGCAGCATCGAGATTTTTCAAAATGGTCGAAATGGCCGAAGACAAGGAGAAGTCCTCCTCGGTGGACCAAGACATGAAGTCGTTCTCCATGTCCTCCATCCCTAAGGTGCAAACAGAGACATTACTGTCAGCAGGAGGGTGTTCTTGCTCAAGCTGCACCCTTTGAGGTTTTTGTGGTTTCTGAGGGCAACAGATTCCAGACAGAGAGGTTCTGACCTCTGACTGGACCTGCCGTAGTGTGTTATTGATGAGAACCGAGCGCAGCAGGCTGGGCTCCACCAGAGCCTGGTCACGATGGAACTTGTCCAACGAGATGTCCAGGACAGACTGCAGCTGATTTTCCCAAACAGAGCCTCCACTGTCGTCCCTCTCCTGGAGTTTACGCTTCTGCCCCCGTGCCACCATCATAAACACTGCAAGGCAAGTTTATTTACGTCACAACCTTTTAAAAGGAAATAATAATCATTCTGATTAATATCCTGAGATGTGTTATATAATAGGACAGCAAATAAACAGCAAATACATTTTTAAAGGGGACCTATTAAGCTTTTACTACTATTAAAATTTTCTTAATACTTTCTAAAATTTCGTGAAACAATCAAATGAATTTCGGGGCCATGTACAGGTAGCTTCACCCTGCCTGTATTTGAGTTCACATTATGATTTTCAAAATGTTTTCTATTATTAGATAGAGCGATTCCAACTTTGTGGGCCAAGGCATCTTTATTTGCCCAGTTAATGAGATTTTTTGTTTTTAAAATAAAAACGAGTGAAAAAAACAAAGAAAAGTGTTTTATCTTATTACTGGAGCTGGTTGGAGCTCAGCTTTAGGCTGAACTGTAAACGATGATAAACTGCCCAACGCTAGTAATCTTGTGTTAATGGTTTTGATGATCATCCACACTTTTTTCATCCAAGTTTTTTTGTGAAAATGTTGCATTTCTGGTTATGTTAACATGAGTTTATATCTCAGTGTTGGTTTACACCTCGTGAGACGAGAAGAGGCGGATTGTAATGTAGCTGGCCAATCGGAGCACACTGGGATGGAGGATAATGTTTCAGATGGAGGATAAAAACAGCACTGAAAAAAATGCACAGTATCAGAAAACTAAGCCTTTTTGCAACTTTGAAGCATGTAATTGTATTTCAATCAGAAACTATTAACTTAGACACAGAACAGGTTCCCTTTTAAAGGATCTGACGCGGTAGATGGCCATTTACAAAGAAATTTGATCAAGTGGGCTTTGGTGTAAATATTGTGTTATAAAGTTCAAAATAACACCAAATTTCAATGTCTGATATGTAAACAAAGTAAACCAGAGTGGATCTGGTGTCAAATGTCAGATTTATAATATTTATAATAGTTTAAAATTAGTTTATAGAGGTGTTAGTGTGTTAATAATGAGTTTATAGAGGTGTTAGTGTGTTAATAACGAGTTTATAGAGGCGTTAGTGTGTTAATAACGAGTTTATAGAGGCGTTAGTGTGTTAATAATGAGTTTATAGAGGCGTTAGTGTGTTAATAACGAGTTTATAGAGGTGTTAGTGTGTTAATGAGTTTATAGAGGCATTAGTGTGTTAATAATGAGTTTATAGAGGTGTTAGTGTGTTTATAATGAGTTTATAGAGGTGTTAGTGTGTTAATAATGAGTTTATAGAGATGTTAGTGTGTTAATAATGAGTTTATAGAGGTGTTAGTGTGTTAATAATGAGTTTATAGTGATGTTAGTGTGTTAATGAGTTTATAGAGCTGTTAGTTTGTTAATGAGTTTATAGAGATGTTAGTGTGTTAATAATGAGTTTATAGTGATGTTAGTGTGTTAATGAGTTTATAGAGCTGTTAGTGTGTTAATGAGTTTATAGAGGTGTTAGTGTGTTAATAATGAGTTTATAGATGTTAGTGTGTGAATAATGAGTTTATAGAGGCGTTAGTGTGTTAATAATGAGTTTATAGAGGTGTTAGTGTGTGTTAATAATGAGTTTGAGGATAGTTAGTGTGTTAATATCTGTTTTCATAGATGTTAGTGTGTGAATAATGAGTTTATAGAGGTGTTAGTGTGTTAATAATGAGTTTATAGAGGTGTTAGTGTGTTTATAATGAGTTTATAGAGATAAAAGAGCAACAATGAGTTTATAGAGGTGTTGTGTGTTAATAATGAGTTTATAGAGGCGTTAGTGTGTTAATAATGAGTTTATAGATATGCTAGTGTGTTAATGAGTTTATAGATGTTAGTGTATGAATAATGAGTTTATAGAGGTGTTAGTGTGTTAATAATGAGTTTATAGAGGTGTTAGTGTGTTAATAATGAGTTTATAGAGGTTGAAAAGTTAATAACTATTTATAGAGATGTTAGTGTGTAAATAAATTTGTTTTAGAGGTAAGTAGTGTGTAAATAATGAGTTTATAGAGCTGTTAGTGTAAATAATGAGTCATAGATTGTTAGTGTGTTAATAATGAGTTTATAGAGGCGTTGGTGTGTTAATAATGAGTTTATAGAGGTGTTAGTGTGTTAATAATGAGTTTATAGAGGCGTTAGTGTGTTAATAATGATTTATAGAGCTGTTAGTGTGTTAATAATGAGTTTATAGAGGCGTTGGTGTGTTAATAACGAGTTTATAGAGGTGTTAGTGTGTTAATGAGTTTATAGAGGTGTTAGTGTGTTGTTAATGATATTTACAGAGGCTAAGTAATGTGTTAATAATGAGTTTATAGAGGTTAGTGTTAATGAGTTTATAGAGGTGTTAGTGTGTTAATAATGAGTTTATAGAGGCATTAGGTGTGTTAATAATGACAGGAGGTGTTAGTGTGTTAATAATGAGTTTATAGAGGTGTTAGTGTGTTAATAATGAGTTTATAGAGGTGTTAGTGTGTTAATAATGAGTTTATAGAGGTGTTAGTGTGTTGTTAATGAGTTTATAGAGGCAAGTAATGTTAATAACGTTTTATAGGAGGCTAAAGTAGTGTGTTAATGAGTTTATAGAGGTGTTAGTGTGTTAATAATGAGTTTATAGAGGCATTAGTGTGTTAATAATGAGTTTATAGAGGTGTTAGTGTGTTAATAATGAGTTTATAGAGGTGTTAGTGTGTTAATGAGTTTATAGAGGCGTTAGTGTGTTAATAATGAGTTTATAGAGGTGTTAGTGTGTTAATAATGAGTTTATAGAGATGTTAGTGTGTTAATAATGAGTTTATAGAGGCTGTTAGTGTGTTAATAATGAGTTTATAGAGGCGTTAGTGTGTTAATAATGAGTTTATAGAGGTGCGAGTGTGTTAATGAGTTTATAGAGGCTTTGTGTGTTAATAATGAGTTTATAGAGGCTTTAGTGTGTTAATAATGAGTTTATAGAGGTATGTGTGTTAACACTCCAGTTTATAGAGCTGTTAGTGTGTTAATAACGAGTTTATAGAGGCGTTAGTGTGTTAATAACGAGTTTATAGAGGCGTTAGTGTGTTAATAACGAGTTTATAGAGGCGTTAGTGTGTAAATAATGAGTTTATAGAGGCGTTAGTGTGTTAATAACGAGTTTATAGAGGCGTTAGTGTGTTAATAACGAGTTTATAGAGGTGTTAGTGTGTTAATGTTCTAGTTTATAGAGGTGTTAGTGCGCACAATCTAGTTTATAGAGGTGCAGTGCGTTAATAACGAGTTTATAGAGGTGTTAGTGTGTTAATGAGTTTATAGAGGTGTTAGTGTGTTAATAATGAGTTTATAGAGGCGTTAGTGTTAATAACGAGTTTATAGAGACGTTAGTGTGTTAATAATGAGTTTATAGAGGTGTTAGTGTGTTAATGAGTTTATAGAGGTGTTAGTGTGTTAATACGAGTTTAGAGGTGTTAGTGCGTTAATAACTAGCTTTATAGAGACGCTAGTGTGTTAATAATGAGTTTATAGAGGTGTTAGTGTGTTAATGAGTTTATAGAGGTGTTAGTGTGTTAATAATGAGTTTATAGAGGCGTTAGTGTGTTAATAATGATTTATAGAGGCGTTAGTGTGTTAATAATGAGTTTATAGAGGCGTTAGTGTGTTAATAATGAGTTTATAGAGGTGTTAGTGTGTTAATAACGAGTTTATAGAGGTGTTAGTGTGTTAATAATGAGTTTATAGAGGTGTTAGTGTGTTAATGAGTTTATAGAGGTAAGTTAAAGCTAATAATGAGTTTATAGGAGGCTATAGTGCATAATAATTAGTTTATAGAGGTGTTAGTGTGTTAATAATGAGTTTATAGAGGTGTTAGTGTGTTAATAACGAGTTTATGAGGTGCAGTGTGTTAATAATGAAATACAGAGGTGTTAGTGTGTTAATAATGAGTTTATAGAGGTGTTATGTGTTATATTGAGTTTCAGAGTATGTGTTAATAATGAGTTTATAGAGGCTTTAGTGTGTTAATAATGAGTTTATAGAGGCGTTAGTGTGTTAATAATGAGTTTATAGAGGTGTTAGTGTGTTAATGAGTTTATAGAGGTGTTAGTGTGTTAATAATGAGTTTATAGAGGTGTTTATGGAGGTTTTGAAGTAACCCTGATGGTTAATAATGTAGTGAATAGGGAGGGAGAACCTGTTGAGGTGAAGAATGTGGAGTCAGACAGGGGTGTATGATGTGTGAGGAGGTTATAGAGGCTGAGGAGCTTGTAGGAGTTTAATGTTCGTGTAGGAGATTAGAGGAGGCAGGAGGTACAGCTCTGACAAACTCATAAAATAAAAAAACTCCAACGTTCTTCACTGAGAGGTGCTGGGACAGACTGCACCGGTGACACTACAGTAAATATCTGTAAACTGGGCGAGCGAGACTGAGATTTACCTTTGAAGCTACGTGAAGAGTTAGCAGGGTTAGTTAGCCGGGTTAGCATTAGCGCTCTTTAAACTCCTCTGTTAAACTGAAGGTGAAAATAAAGTCCTTCTCTCACCTGCGGGCTCCGTGTGTGTCCTCGGGGTCCGATGGCTGAAACGCGATTTATTAAAGGCTGTAAAGTTCAGAACCAAGGGGCAGTGAGAACCGACTGACCAACTGATTTACTGTGAGCTACTTTCCCGCCCGCGATTCAAGTTTTATGCAAATAGGGGACTCTGCGTAATGTAGTTCTCACTACTACAGCTTCCGGTTAGCGGATGTAGTTTTTACTGACAACGTATACCGCTATAGTTACTGTAGTTACTGTTCACTTCAGCTGTTTATTTTGGTGTAGCGTCCAAAACTAGTTTATACCAGTGTAGCTTATACCAGTGTAGTTTACACCTTGTTGTTGTTAATACCCATGTGTTTTGCACAACAGTTTACACCAGTGTAGTTATAGCAGTATCACCCAATACCAGTGTAGTTTACACCAGCAGAAATATGCAGCATAGCTAATACAATGCAGTTTAACACTATGTAGTTTATACCAAAAAGGTAAACATACAGCATAGCTAATATTAGTGTAGTTTACACCAGTGTATTTATAGCAGCATAGCTAATACCAGTGTAGCTTGCTAACCAGCAGTTTATATACAATAATATCAATGTAGTTTACAATGCAGTGTAATATAGCAGACAGCTAACATTATGTAGTTTACAATTTGTAGTTTGATACAGTATAGCTGCAATAGGTGAATACACCAGTGTAGCTACAAAGGTATAGCTAATACTAATGTAGCTTTTACAACGAGGTAGCTGCAGGTGTATCACTAATACTAGTGTAGTTTACACCAGTGTAGCTTACACCAGCAGAAATACTAGTGTAGTTTACACCAGTGTAGTTTACACCAGTGTAGTTTATAGCAGTATAGCTAACACTAGTGTAGTTTACACCAGTGTAGTTTATAGTATAGCCAACACTAGTGTAGTTTACACTGTGCGTAGTTTATAGCAGCATCACTAATACTAGTGTAGTTTACACCACAGTGTAGTTTATAGCAGCATAGCTAACACTATAGTTTACACCAGTGTAGCTACACACATTCTTAATACTAGTAGTTTACACCAGTGTATTTATAAAGTATCACTAATAATAGTGTAGTTTACACAGTGTAGTTTATAGCAGTATCACTAATACTAGTGTAGTTTATAGCAGTATCGCTTAATACTGAAAAGAATATAACAGTGTGTTTGGTAGTATCGCTTAATACTAGTGTAGTTTACACCAGCAGAAATATAGCAGTATCACCAATACCAGTGCAGCTTACACCAGTGTCAGAGCAGTACAGCTAATACTATAGTTGTTAACTCATGTAGTTTATAGCAGTATCACTAATACTAGTGTAGTTTATAATTCAGCAGAGAATATAGCAGCAGCTATATTAGTGTAGTTTACACCAGTGTAGTTTATGATATATCACTAATACTCAGTGTGTAGTTTACAATCTATGTAGTTTATAGAAGTATAGCTAATACTAGTGTAGTTTACAATCATGTAGTTTATAGCAGCATAGCTAATACCAATGTAGTTTACACCAGTGTAGTTTATAGCAGCATAGCTAATACTAGTGTTTACACCAGCAGCTTATAGCATAGCTAATAGACAATGTAGTTTACACCAGTGTAGTTTATAGCAGCATCACTAATACTAGTAGTTTACACAATGTAGCTTAAGTACTATGTAGTTTATAGCAGTATAGCTAACACTGTTAGTTTACACCAGTGTAGTTTATAGTAGCATAGCTAACACTAGTGTAGTTTACAATTCACAGTGTAGTTTATAGCAGTATAGCTACTACCAGTGAATACACCAGTGGGGTTTATAGCAGTATCAATTAATAGTTTATGAATACACCAGTGCAGTTTATAGCAGTATAGCTAACACTCAGTGTAGTTTACACTGTGTGTAAATATAGCAGCACGCTAATATTATGTAGTTTCACACCAGTGTAGTTTATAGCAGTACTTTAATACATGAAGTAGTTTACACCAGTGTAGTTTATATATCACTAATACTAGTGTAGTTTATAGCAGTACGCTAATACCAGTGCAGTTTACAATTCATGTAGTTTATAGCAGTACTAATATTTAGTAGTTTACACCAGTGTAGCTTATAGCAGCATCACTCAATACCAGTGCAGTTTACACCAGTGTAGTTTTATACAGCATTAACATTAGTGTAGTTTACACCAGTGTAGTTTATAGCAGCATCACTAATACTAGGGTGCAGTTTACACTATGTAGTTTATAGCAGTATCACTAATACTAGTGTAGTTTACACCAGTAGTTTATAGCATCACCAATATTGAAGTTTACACCAGTAGTTTATAAAGAGTATAGCTAACACTAGTGTAGTTTATAACTGCGTAGTTTATAGCAGCATCGCTAATACTAGCGTAGTTTACACCTCAGTGTAGTTTATAGCAGCATAGCCAACACTCATATTATAGCAGTATCAATGAATACTAGCGAATGATGGCAGCATCGCGCTTAATACCAGTGTAGTTTACACCAGCGTAGTTTATATATTTTAGTATCTAATACTAGTGTAGTTTACACCAGTGTAGTTTATGTTATATCAATAATACTAGTGCAGTTTCATAATTCAGTGTAGTTTATATATATTGTGCTGATTACTAGTGTAGTTTACACCAGTGTAGTTTATAGCAGTATAGCTAATACTAATGTAGTTTACACCAGTGTAGTTTATAGCAGTATAGCTAATACTAGTGTAGTTATAATCAGTGTAGTTTATATAGCTAATACTAATGTAGTTTGTTCAGTGTAGTTTATAGCATCACTCAATACCAGCGTAGCGCTTACACCAATGTAGCTTCACAACTAAAGTAGCGCCTTATAGCAGCATAGCTAACACCAGTGCAGTTTACAACTAGTGCAGTTTATAGCAGTACAGCTAACACTAGCAGTTTACACTCAGTGTCATAGTATACAACACCAGTGCAGTTTACACCACTGTAGTTTATAGCAGTATCACCAATACCAGTGCAGCTTCTTACACCAGTGTGTACTTATAGCAGTATAGCCAACACTATGTAGTTTACACCAGTGTAGTTTATAGCAGATCGCAGACACTGTGTAGTTTACACCTCAGTGTAGTTTATAGCAGTATCAATTAATACCAGTAGTTTACACCAGTGTAGTTTATAGCAGTATCACTAATACTAGTGCAGTTTTCATAGCAGTATCGCTTAATATCAGTGTAGCTTTACATAACTATGTAGTTTATAGCAGTATCGCTTATCACTATGTAGTTTACACCAGTGTAGTTTATAGCAGTATCACTAATTACTAGTGCAGTTTACACCAGTGTAGTTTATAGCAGCACAGCTAATACTCAGTGTAGTTTCACATCATGCTTATAGCAGTATCACTAATACTAGTGCAGTTTACACCAGTGTAGTTTATAGCAGTATCACTAATACTAGTGTAGTTTACACCAGTGTAGTTTATAGCAGTATCACTAATACTAGTGTAGTTTACACCAGTGTAGTTTATAGCAGTATAGCTAACACTAGTGTAGTTTACACCAGTGTAGTTTATAGCAGTATCGCTAATACTAGTGTAGTTTACACCAGTGTAGTTTATAGCAGTATAGCTAACACTAGTGTAGTTTATAGCAGTATCACTAATACTAGTGTAGTTTATAGCAGTATCGCTAATACTAGTGTAGTTTACACCAGTGTAGTTTATAGCAGTATCGCTAATACTAGTGTAGTTTACACCAGTGTAGTTTATAGCAGACGCTTAATACTAGTGTAGTTTACACCAGTGTAGTTTATAGCAGTATAGCTAACACTAGTGTAGTTTATAGCAGTATCACTAATACTAGTGTAGTTTATAGCAGTATCGCTAATACTAGTGTAGTTTACACCAGTGTAGTTTATAGCAGTATCGCTAATACTAGTGTAGTTTACACCAGTGTAGTTTATAGCAGTATCACTAATACTAGTGCAGTTTACACCAGTGTAGTTTATAGCAGTACAGCTAATACTAGTGTAGTTTACACCAGTGTAGTTTATAGCAGTATCACTAATACTAGTGCTGTTTACACCAGTGTAGTTTATAGCAGTATCACTAATACTAGTGTAGTTTACACCAGTGTAGTTTATAGCAGTATCACTAATACTAGTGTAGTTTACACCAGTGTAGCTTATAGCAGTATAGCTAACACTAGTGTAGCTTCATACACCAGTGTAGTTTATAGCAAAGACGCTAATACTAGTGTAGTTTACACCAGTGTAGTTTATAGTGTAGCTAACACCAGTGTAGTTACACCAGTGTAGTTTATAGCAGTATCGCTAAAACTAGTGTAGTTTACACCAGTGTAGTTTATAGTAGTATAGCTAATACTAATGTAGTTTACACCAGTGTAGTTTATAGCAGTATCACCAATACTAGTGTAGCTTAAGGCGTAGTTTATAAAAGTATAGCTAACACTAGTGTAGTTTATAGCAGTATAGCTAATACTAATGTAGTTTACACCAGTGTAGTTTATAGCAGTATCGCTAACACTAGTGTAGCTTACACTAGTGTAGTTTATAGCAGCATCACTCAATACTCAGTGTAGTTTACACTAGTGTAGTTTATAGCACTACAGCTAATACTAGTGTAGTTTACACCAGTGTAGTTTATAGCAGTATCACTAATACTAGTGTAGTTTACAACAGTGTAGTTTATAGCAGTATAGCCAATAATTAGTAGTTTATAGCAGTATAAAGCTAATACTAATGTAGTTTACACCATGTAGTTTGATAGTATCGCTAACACTAGTGTAGCTTACACCAGTGTAGTTTAATGTTTATGCTGCCGTTATTTTACCACTGGGGAAGCTATAGTACTGCAGTTTGTATCACAGTAGTTTAAGGTCCTGTAATTCATGCCTATACAGTAACAGTGTAGTGTGTGCTAAATACGGTGACATAGTTTATTGTAGTTTGGGCTTTTGAGCTTTAGTTTAACAGTTTAATTTTGACATAAATGGAGAAAATAATTTTTTTCTGCTGTGACGTCATTAATGTATTTGAGGTGCTGGCAGTAAAGTTTACATCAGTGTAGTTTTGTAAACCTTAACAAAACAATTCACTTGCAAACAAAATCTATTTATATAATCTGAATAAATTCACAGTTTCCAACGAAGACGCTTGCTCTCAAAAATGCGTTTTTAATAGAAATAAAGAAATTCACGTTACAGCCATTTAAATTTTCATTAGAAGAAGCAGGCACTTTGTGACAGGACGGGTATCTGCTGAGTTGTGTGATGTGAATAATCTCTCAGTTTAACTGTACTGTCCACACACTCCTACTGTCTTCCTGTCCCAGTCCGGGACAGAGAGACACTTGACGAAGAAATGCCCGAGGTCGTATTTGGAAATGGCTCTTCCTTTCAGCATGTTCTCTGTTACGGTGTATTTCTCCGTCAGGGGCTTGTCATCTGTGGAGGAGGTGAAAGTGACAGTGACTATCATTGTGAACACAGTGAACCACAACCAACGCACCCTCTGTATTTAACACACACACACACACACACACACACACCATCCAGCAAGGGGCAGACATATCCAGCACCCAGGGAGCAGATCGGGACGGTACCTTGATCAAGGAAACCTCAGGGCGACCTACTGGTCTGGGACCTGAACAACCTTCTGATCCTGGGACTAGTTCCTAAAAACTAGACCACTACTGTCTATTTGCTGGGGTTTACTGGACTCTTTCTATTTTTTTTTTAAGCTGCAGTGATCAAATTACAGAAGCAAAATTTAGAAAACAAACACATTTTTGGTAAAACTTTCACTCTGAAGTGAGATTTATTTTTATTTATTTATGTATTTTTAAATTGGTCTAAAAGAGGTGCTGGAAATCGAAGGGCTTGTGGATGCACTGTTGCTAGGTTACTGGAGGAGTGATACTGGAGTGTGAGAGGTACCGACACCCACAGACGTCCCTTCAGGATCTTTTATTTTATGAACTTTGTGCCGGAAGTGAATTAAACTCTGTGGTTCGAGTCGTTACCCGCGATGTGCGGCGGCATCACGGCCACGTAGTCGAGGCCGGACTCCTTCAGCACGGTGTACATCCTGTCGTGGTCCTCAGTGACAGGGATCAGGCGGGGGGGTACTCTAGATCTGTCCCACAGAAGGAAGGCTGGTGGGGACAAACAAGGACAACACAAGCAGCCACTTATAAACAATCAACTAATGCAAAGAGTTGCATTGTGTTCAGCAGGTCATTCTTACCTGCAGCCATCAGACCTCACAATTCATCATCATAACATTACATTTTGAATATTGCTTGTTTATTATTATATATATTATCATATATTATATATTATTATTGTATATTATTATTATATATTATTATTACATTTATATTTTGTTACTTGTTTGTTTATAATTTATTTAAAACTTATTACTGTGTACGTATATATGGTCGCCTTCCCTAATGCTTCTTGTAAATATGTATATATGTATGTATATATGTATGTATATATATATATATATATAGATAGATATAGATATAGATAGATAATTTATTATTTATAGCTCCTACTTATTCTCGTTTCTTATATTTTTATATATTTTCTTTTCTTTTTTTCTGTACATCTACCTTTCTATATTCTCTCTGTCACCTTTATAAGAGCCCTGTAACGCCCAAATTTCCCATTCGTAGGACGTAAGATTACTCTACTCTACTCTACTCTGTGTTTCCTTTAGAATGAGAACGTTTGTCGCCCTGCCAGAGTCGCCATTCAAACACTGTCTTTGTTTTCCTTTCTTCATTATAATTGAGTGATTCAGATGATTAGGAGCCTCACCCATTTGTGAGGTTAAGAATAAACACAGTCTCATTTTGCTCCACTGAAATGATTTAATGGGCAAATTTGCAGGTGTTGATTTTAATGAAATGCACTTTTTGATTAAACGTCTGATGTGAAGTAGGAGAGAAAAATCTATTTGAGACACAAAAAGCTGCAAAAAATGAATGATCTGAGCTGAATGAGTGTGTGTGTGTGTGTGTGTGTGTCACATTTCTGTAAATCAAGGCTTTAGATTTAGACCTCCTACTGGACAAAATGGGAACTACACGATAGACTATAATCAATTATTGTTGGCCTCCATCCAGCATTTAAGGTGGAACATCAGTATTTAAGCTGTCCATGCTGCAGCATTTAAGGTGGAAAATCAATACTGAAAATGGCGTCACTGCAGTATTTAAGGTGTAACACCAGTAATTAACTAAACTTCACTGCAGTGTTTAAGGTGGAACATCAGTGTTTAAGTCAGTTGGACTGCAGTGTTTAAGGTGGAACCTCAGTGTGCTGTGAAGGGACAGAGACAGGAGGCATTTTGGACAATCCTGAACATCACTGGTGTTAAACTGAAGGATCACCACTATCGTGTCCGAGAGCTTCAAATGCACGTGATTGTCTTAAACAACGTCGATGCTCGTTTAAAGCACATTGCCCATAAACTACATCTCCCACAATGCACTTCGATTCCGTGACCCGTGAAGTGACACCCCGCCGCTAGAGGGCAGCCGGTTTTCCAACGAGCCGAGATTACAAATACATAAATATATTCAATTAAATATAACAACATCCTAGAGAGGAAAAAGAGATAGAACTGATTGTAGAGATTGATTTAATGAAAGACCGGATTGTGAATATATATATAATTATATTATTATTTTGCTCGATGTTATTATATATAAATATATAGTTTATTAAGGGAAAATGTTAAAAGAGGAAGACCTGTGGCAACACCTAAACAGGAGCAGCTGAAAGAAGAAGGAGAAGGAGAAGGAGGAGAAGAAGAAGAAGATGGAGAAGGTGAAGGAGGAGAAGAAGAAGAAGATGGAGAAGGTGAAGGGAGAGAAGAAGGAGAAGAAGAAGAAGGATCAGGAGAAGGAGAAAGAGGTGAAGAAGGTAAAGAAAACGGGAAGAAAAAGAAGAAGGAGGAGAAAAGAAGAAGATGAAGAAGGAGAAGGAAAGGAAGAAGGAGAAGGAAAAGGAGAAGAAGAAGATGGAGAAGGAGAAGAAGATAAAGAAGAAGAAACAATGAGAAGATGGGAAGAAGGAAAAGAAGGAGAAGAAGAACAAGGAAGTGAAGAAGGAAAAGAAGCAGGACAAGGGGAAGAAGAAGGAGAAGTAGTAGGAAAAGAAGGAGAAGGAAAAGAAGAAGGGGAAGAAGGAGAAGGAAAAGAAGGGGAAGAAGGAGAAGGAGAAGAAGCAGAAGGGAAAAGGTTGTTGCACTCTGTTCAGAATCAGATCTGTGATTTAGATTTGGTCGCAGGTCTGGTAATGACTGTAGATTATTCCACAGAAGAAGTCGTTCATTCCTATCATAATTCAACATATGCTTAAATAATGTGAAAGGCTTTCTATCAGATATTGTTGCTGATTTTAAACCCAGAAAGCCGAGATGAGAAGTTTGAGGTGGTCGAATTTTGTCCTAAACCTCTGCTGGTACCTGACATGCAGCCGATGACCTCACGGATGCCGCGGGCCTTCATGGCCTCCAGGATGTTTCGTCCTCAGACATCATGGTGGTGGGACCAGAAACATTGAGAAAGGATCTTTTACAGTCTTATCCCAGCGAAAGGCCACTTTTCTGACCAACAAACACTTCTGAATTTGTGATGTCATAAAAACAAACAGTTTTCTGAACGAGGCACCATACAGGACAGCCAATCAGAACAGATCTCATTGGCACACACAGATACATGTTCAGGGAGGACAGACGACTTTACTGTCCACGCCCTGCTGCCTGTAATCTTAGTGTGTGTGGTTTACACTGATCACTGTCCCCGTATTACAGGACCTTTCACCAGGAGGAACCTCCACCCCACCAGTCCGTCTGCTCTCCAACCACATCCCCAAAACACTGGTCAGAGACATGGAGCGAGAAGATACAGACACAGGACATTATTTTTGTTCCAGAAATAAATGTAGTGAAAGATCTGAGATATTTGTGAAGCAAAAAACTTGCTCAAGAGAGTCTCAGGGTGACCTACTGGTCTGGGATTCCAACCCATGACCTTCTGATCCTGAGGAATATTCCCTAAACACTAGGACACCGATCCTCCAAGTAAAGAATTAAGTTTTTTGGGGACATTAACCCCACCTCTATGGACTTTGCCGTATGTCTCAAGACTTTACTTACTGAGGTCATTCCTGGTGCCCAGGATGATGATGACGGCGTCTTGTCCCTCCAGCGTTTTCTTCACATCCTCTTTATTCAGCACGTCCCCCACCACCACTGGACGCCAGGTCCGGGGCAGCTTGAGGGATCTCTCACCAACACCGTCACGTTATAACCTGGAACAAATCGAACGTACTCAAATTTTACTCCTGTTCCAAACTCGAGTTGATCTACTTTAACTTTACACTGGAACTTCACAATTAATGTACTGTCTTGTGCAAATGTCCCCTCCTGTCTTTCTGTTATGAAAGTGAGACAGCAGTTCAGTGATTTGTGTACAAACACATGTATCTCCAGTCTTATCACAGAGAGTTTCATTCTAACCAGCTTTAAAGTTTTCTTTATTCATATTCAACACCACCCACCATGATCTTCAGCACAGCCTCAACTCTCCTAGACCAGCTCCTTTCTTTAAGTCGTCTGCTCAGGTACAGAGACTGGACTGAAAACGAGACAAAAACACTGTCCTTCAGGAAGATCTGGAGAACTGTTCCTCCACTACGTCTTCCCTTCTTCTTCTTTGGCCAACAGAAAGGGATTTCCACCTGCAGGGTTGTTGTCAGAACGGTTCCTCAACAACATTACAGATGTGAGAAAGTCTGGATTTTTCAAATCAAAATATGAAGAAAGGAAGGGCTCAAGACGAGGGACAAGTAGTGGAAGTTCATCCTCCAACAATTAGGATCATCATCGTCTCACTCCCTCCTCAGTGATCTTTAACAGACTTGTTTATGTGGTTTCTTAAATCGAATCTAATTATAATCACTTTCATTTATCTGTTGGCTATTAGTGTAGCAAACAAAAGCAAATTTTAAAAAATGAACATGTCAACACCGTTACTTTTGCACTCTTAAAACTGCTCTCAGAAATAAGAAAAAGCTTGTATGCTAAATGTAACTTACATTTAAATTAATTTCTAGATTACCAAAAGTACTTTTACACTTTTAACCTTCATTGACATTCTTAAGGTAAACCTCTGTATCAACAAATAACAAAGTAACAATAACATATAACAAAGTGGGCTGTAATTAAGTACAATTTAAAAAATTATTTATTTTTATCCTCCATCACCGTCCCAACATCCAGACCGTCTCAGACTAAATGGACACAAACCCAGAAGAGACGCCCCTTTGTGTCCATCGGTGCAGGACAGAGTGAAGGAGAGTGAGAGAGAGGACAGGGAGAGTGGACGGTGGAGTTCAGGGTGGATTATTTTCAGTAGATTGTTTTTATTGGAGTTGAAGTTCGAGGCTTTAATAGTCTTTAATTCTATTAATATGGAGTGAGATTCAGTCACTTCAGCACAGACAGACGCTCCAGACGCCCTTCAGAGGAGACACGCCTCAATTTCCCACACTCTCAGTACACTCCTGTACTTTTACTTTACACTCTCAGTACATTCCTGTACTTTTACTTTACACTCTCAGTACATTCCTGTACTTTTATTTACACTCTCAGTACATTCCTGTACTTTTACTTTACACTCTCAGTACATTCCTGTACTTTTACATTACACTCTCAGTACATTCCTGTACTTTTTACTTTACACTCTCAGTACATTCCTGTACTTTTACTTTATACTCTCAGTACATCTCCTGTACTTACTTCATACACCTCAGCAATAATTCCTGTACCCTTTACATTACACTCTCAGTACATTCCTGTACTTACATTACACCTCAGTACATTCCTGTACTTTTACTTACACCTCAGTACATTCCGTACTTTACTTTACACCCTCAGTACACTCCTGTACTTTTACATTACACTCTCAGTACATTCCTGTACTTTTACACTACACTCTCAGTACATTCCTGTACTTTTACTTTACACTCTCAGTACATTCCTGTACTTTTACTTTACGGTACATTCTTTTGTGTTTTCACTCATATAGAGTAAAGTAGGTGAACCAGAGTCCTTTTTTGTGTCCTTTAACTGGAGGACAGGACGGGGGACAGTGTTGTTCTGCATTGTTGGCTTGTTGAAGCCTAATCTTCCTGGAACAGGCTGATAAGTGATTATTTGAAAATTGTTTCATTCAGTGACTCAGCACTGCCCTCCGTGCTCCCTGACTCAGCAGAAAACATCTACGCTCTGTGTGACTCGGCACTTTCTCAGCACCGTCTCGTGATCCGAACATTGGACCACAATAAGGAAAAATGGGAACTCCGTTCTGACGGGTCAGCAGTTTTAACTACAGTTTATTTCATAACAAAGGAGTGATTTTAACTCTGATCGAACTCCTCAACACAAAGTGATTCACTGTTCACACCTGTTACTCGATTCCCTCTTTACTCCATCGCTTGACCTGAGATCCTCACACCCCCGTCACCCAGAGCCACTCCGAAAGGTTTTATTATTCTAATTAGACTCGTGAGTCAGAAGGATTACAGGTTTATACAGTGCAGAGTTTTTCCTGAAGAGCTGAACTCAGATTTAGATCTGATTTTATAATGTTCTTTATTTCTAATCATGTCTGTCTGTACACGGAAGATTCTTGAACTCAATATTACCACTTCATCAGTACAACTCGAATACCAGTTTCATACCAGTATAGCTCTAATACCACCACAATATCAGTACAACTCCAATACCAGTACAATACCAGTATAAATCGACAATTCGCTTCATACCAGTATAACTCTCAATACCACAGTTTAATTAATACCAGTATAACCTCGATCACCCCAATACCAGTACAATCAGAGTGCAGCAATAACAATTGTGTATGAATCAAATAACACCATTTCATACCAGTATAACTCTAATACCAGTATAAATCGAATACCAGTTTCATACCAGTATAGCTCTAATACCCCACAATACCAGTATAACTCTAATACCAGTGCAATACCAAGTATAGCTCAAATACCAGTGCAAATACCAGTATAGCCTCCCATTACCCCACAATACCAGTATAATTCTAATACCAGTG
This sequence comes from Hepsetus odoe, assembly GCA_017165825.1. Lineage (NCBI taxonomy): Eukaryota > Metazoa > Chordata > Actinopteri > Characiformes > Hepsetidae > Hepsetus > Hepsetus odoe. The sequence continues at coordinate 28,134,711 of CM029375.1, forward strand.
CAATAACAGTATAGCTCAAAATACCAGCAATACCAGTATAGCTCTATCACCCCCACAATACCAGTATAACTCTAATAATAGTGCAGTACCAGTATAGCTCAAATACCAGTGCAATACCAGTATAGCCTAATACTCACCACAATACCAGTCCAACTCGAATACCAGTTTAATAACATTATGAACTACAGTATGATTTTTATTATTTCAGTTTGATTTTTAATGACGCTCTCCACAGTGTCCCGGTCCGTTCACCTGTGTCTCTGTCCCGGTCAGTCCACTTGTCCAGCCTCACCTGGTCTCTCACTGTCTCAGTGTGTCCCATCCCAGTCTCACCTGTCTCTCCTGTCTCAGTGTGTCCTGTCCGGAAGTCTCACTTGCCCTCCCTGGGTCTCAGTGTGTCCTGTCCGAGTCTCACCTGTCTCTCACTGTCTCAGTGAGTCCTGTCCGAGTCTCACCTGTCTCTCACTGTCTCAGTGTGTCCTGTCCGAGTCTCACCTGTCTCTCCCTGTCTCAGTGTGTCCTGTCCGAGTCTCACCTGTCTCTCCCTGTCTCAGTGTGTCCTGTCCGAGTGTCACCTGTCTCTCCCTGTCTCAGTGTGTCCTGTCCGAGTCTCACCTGTCTCTCCCTGTCTCAGTGTGTCCTGTCCGAGTCTCACCTGTCTCTCACTGTCTCAGTGAGTCCTGTCCGAGTCTCACCTGCCTCTCCTGGGTCTCAGTGAGTCCTGGGTCCGAGTCTCCACCTGTCTCTCCCTGTCTCAGTGAGTCCTGTCCGAGTCTCACCTGTCTCTCACTGTCTCAGTGAGTCCTGTCCGAGTCTCACCTGCAGCGGCGGCGAGCGGGAGGGTCACCGCTCCGGTCATCCCGGTTGATCCGAAGATCGCAACGTTCTTCACCGATTCAGACATTCTCTCTCTCTCTCTGTCTGTCTGTCTCTCTGTCTGTCTCTCTCTGTCTATCTCTCTGTCTCTGTCTGTGCGTGTGTGTGGAACCGCGGCGTGTAACTCCTTTACTACCTCACTCACTCACTTACACAGATCCGACTCAGGAATCATTTGGAGTATCGATTCATTTCCGTATCAACTGAATCTTTACTTTCATTTTCTTTTTGTAAACGCTTTTTTATGCAGAGCTCTTTCACTCTGAACATAAAACAACTCAACACAGACAGAACATCAATACATCATCAAATTATATATATATATATAATTGAATTAGTCTAACATGTTGACTTCTGCCCAAATATGGATTTAATTAAAACTTCTCCTTGCCTCTCCATTAATTTAAAACAGCATTTTTTCACTTAGCATTTTATATCATTTTATACATATATAAATTATATATATTATATGTATATTATTTATATATATATATATATATATATATATATATATATATATATTATATATATATATATTATTGTGGGTTTTTTTTTATTGATCCGGACACTTTTTCAGAGTCGGCTCTGTAAATTGAACCGAACTTCCCCATGACGTGCCGCGAGATCACGGTCTCTGCGCTGCGATTAGCTAGTACAGTCATAAGCAGCTCGCCGATTGGTCAGGAGACATGTCACTGAACGTCACCATAGCAACTGCAGCGAAATGCGGAACTAAAAACGTTTCCACGTGATAAAAAAAGTCAAGACTTTCTGAACGTTTTAATAAATTGTAAATAAATTAATTTAACTTCTCGGAGGAGAAAACAGTTTTTTAGCAAATACATACAGGAAAGAAAATAAAAGAGTAAAAAGAATGTTTATAAAATGTATGACAAATTATTACCGTTTAGTTGTCGCCACAGCAGATCAACTGTCTCCATTTACATGTACGGCATTTATCAGACGCTCTGATCCAGAGTGTCTCCACGTCCTGATTACAGGGACAGTCCCCCCTGGAGACACTCAGGGTTCAGGGTCTTGCTCAGGGACCCAGTGGTGGTAGTGCTGGAGGTGGGATTCGAACCTGGGACCTCTTGATCTATAGGTCCATAGGCAAGTACCACCACTAGACCACCAGCAGCCTTTCTTCCGGTCCTCTGCATCTTCCTCCATCAAACCGACCACCTGTATGTCCTCTCTCACCACGTCCATAAACCTCCTCTTTGGTCTTCCTCTTCTCCTCTTTCCTGGCAGCTCCATCTTCAACATCCTCCTCCTGATATAATCCTCGTCTCTCCTCTGCACATGTCCAAACCAACGCAACCTTGCTTCTCTAACCTTGTCTCCAAGACGTCCACCCTGATCTGTCCCTCTAATATACTCATTTCTAATCCTGTCCATCCTCGTCACACCCAATGAACATCTCAGCATCTTTAACTCTGACACCTCCAGCTCCGCTTCCTGCCTTTTCATCACCGTCTCCAACCCGTATAACATAGCTCGTCACGCTACTGTCCTGTAAACCTTCCCTTTCACTCTTGCTGGTTCATCTGTCACAGATCACTCCAGACACATGTGAAAGATAAAAGGCAAAAATGATGAAAGATTTTTTTCACATTAACATTACATTTTTTACATTATTCTGCTGAATAATTTCATCACCAGCTGTAGTTTCCTGTCAGATATTCATCAGCAGTGTGTTATTTATATAACGTTTATTAGAATTTATATCTATTCATTTTAGAGTTTTCAAAAAAGAATATTCCTCCAGACAGGTAAATAAACACACAGGTAGTGTGTTTATTTAAAGGATGTGTATTTTTGTCTTTATTGAAGTGTGTAGTTGGTTTTCATCACCATAGCAGTGATAGCTCCACTCCACTCGTCCCTCGTACCTGAAACTCAAGTCAGTCAAGAGAGTTTTAATGTCATTCCAACCATCTACACGGTGCACAGTGAAACGAAACAACGTTCCTCCAGAACCCTGGTGTGACACATAAGACAACTAACGTTACATAGAACACAAGATAAGACAAGTAAAGACAGGACAACACAACACAAGACAATTATTATCAACACAAGATTATTATTATAACACAAGATTATTATTATTATTATTACAAAGGACTATTGCAAAGACTCCTGTATTATTACCTGTTTTCTTTCTTCTTCCACACCTGTCCAGGTATCACTGCAGAAGATACACACTAGACAGTGACCTGTGCTGCAGGAGTTTCATTAGGAGTTCTGTTTCTGAACTGTGGGTGTAAAAGTAGCCTGGGGTTCGAGTATCAGCTCGGTTTTGGTGCGTTTGATGCCTCAAACACAGTTTTGCACAGAAGGAGGAACTTAGAGCAGCAATGTTTCACTTTTGTAAAAAGAAAATCTCTTGTGAGTGCGTGTTGTCTAGTCTGTCTTCTTTATTCTCACCAGGGCAGCAGTGTCTTAGTGTTTACGGATGAGGTCCCAGGATCAGAAGGCTGTGGGTTCGAATCCCAGACCAGTAGGTTGCCCTGAGGTTCCCTTGATCAAGGTACTGTCCCCATCACTGCTCCTTGGGTGCTGGATATGTCTGCTCCCTGCTGGTAGGTGCGTGTGTGTGTTAAATACAGATGTTGTTTGGTTATTTGCTGTGCTGTTATGTGACACATAGTCACTTTCTCTTAAAAATGTGAACAGAGATGAAGCATATTTTAGGAAACAAAGGCTTCAGAGTTTATTTAAAAATCCAGACTTTATGAGAGTGATCTTTTCACAGCTCGGTATTTAGGAGCTTCACTTTAGAGGACTCGCGTGTTTAAATTTGACTTCCTCCAAACATTAGTTCCCTTTGAGAATGAATGAGGGGGATCAGACAGGACTGTCCATCGTCTCCCACACTGTTCGCCTGCAGAGACAGAGACCATAAAGTGAAACTGATGCGTCTAAAACTCCAGATGAGCGGCTGAGCTTGTGGTTCACTGTGTGTTCACAATGACTAATAGTCACTTTCACTTTACTGTTAACAGATGCCATGCTTCAAATAAAGTGACCCAACTGCAAAAATAGAAAAGATGTGCCCCCATTCACACCTCTCTGCAACCCCCACCAGGGATATCAGCTGCGTATCCCCTTTTATCTTTATCTTCTCCTTCTCTACCCCCCCTTTCCCCTGAGGACTCTACTGCCCCCTCCTGCTACCCCACTCATCAGGAGGCTCCCACTCTCTCACCACACGATAGCCTCTCCATCACAGCTGACCAGGTGCGGTGTCAGCTGAGGAAGTTGAAGCACAGGAAAGCTACAGGTCCAGATGGCATCAGCTCCAGCCTGTTGAGGGACTGTGCAGATCAACTCTGTGAGGTTCTCACCTACATCTTTAACCTCAGCCTCAGCCTGGAGCGTGTCCCCATTCTGTGGAAGACCTCATGCCTCGTTCCAGTCCCCAAGACGTCGCACCCCAAGGAGCCAAACCACTTCAGACCTGTTGCCCTCACCTCTAACCTGATGAAGGCTATGGAGAGGATCATCCTCCATCACCTTTGTCCACTGGTCAGGAGGGACCTGGACCAGCTGCAGTTTGCTTATCAGCCGCACATTGGGGTGGATGACGCGGTCATCTACCTGCTGCATTGGGCCCTCACTCACCTGGAGAGTGACAAGAGCACTGTGAGAGTCATGTTCTTTGACTTTTCCAGTGCTTTCAACACGATCCGGCCTTCAGTTCTGAGGGGGAAGTTGGAGAGAGCGGGTGTGGACCATCACATGTCTGAGTGGATTATTGACTACCTCACCAATAGACCCCAGTATGTGAGACTCCAGGACTGTGTGTCTGAGGTGGTGGTCTGCAGCACTGGAGCCCCACAAGGAACAGTCCTCCCCCTTCCTCTTCACCCTGTACACGGCAGACTTCAAACACAACACGGACACCTGTCACCTGCAGAAGTTCTCCGACGACACCGCTATTGTTGGTCGTGTGTTGGAGGGGAATGAGCAGGAATACAGGGGGGTCATCAGTGACTTCGTCAGATGGTGCGATCAAAATCACCTGCGCATCAATGCCAGCAAGACGAAGGAGCTGGTGATTGACTTTCGCAGGAAGTCACCCCCAGTTACACCGGTGGACATCCAGGGTTTGTGCATTGAAACGGTGGAGGAGTACAAATACCTGGGTGTCCACATCAACAATAAACTGGACTGGTCCACTAACACTACTGCTCTGTACAAAAAGGGCCTCAGTCGTCTCCACCTGCTAAGACGACTGAGGTCCTTTGGAGTAAACAAACATCTCATGAGGATATTTTATGACTCTGTGGTAGCGTCGGCTGTTTTTTACGCTGTGGTCTGCTGGTGTAGAAGAGTCGCAGTGAGGGACAGAGGGAAACTAAATAAACTGGTCAAGAGGGCCAGCTCTGTCCTGAACTGTCCGCTCAAGTCCATCGAGCAGGTAGGGGAGGAGAGGATGTTCTCCAAACTAACATCCATCATGGACAACACCTCCCACCCCCTACACGAGACTGTAGGAGCACTGAGCAGCTCGTTCAGCAGCAGACTGTTACACCCGCAGTGAAGAAGGAGCTACCGCAGGTCATTCCTACCTGCAGCAATAAGACTCCACAACACATCATAACATTACATTACATTTCATTACATTGCTTGTTTTATTATTATAAATTATTATATATCATATTATATTATATATTATTATTATTAATGTATATTAATGTATATCATTATTGTATTGTATATTATTATTATTATTATTATTATTATTATTACACTTATATCTTGCTACTTGTTTATTTATATATATTTATAACTTATTTAAAACTTATTTATTATCGTGTATTATTACTGTGTACTGTATATATGGTCACCTAATTCTCCGTGTAGATATGTATATGTATATATTTATAATATAATAATAATCATATAATAATCCTCTATTTATAATCCCACGAATGGGAAATTCGTTTTCTGCATTTCACCCATACACACATGTGCAGCAGTGGGCTGCTACTGAAAGCGCCCGGGGAGCAGCGATGGGGACGGCACCTTGCTCAAGTGTACCTCAGGGCAACCTACTGGGAAGGGGTTCGAACCCCCGATCCTCCGATCATGTGGCTAACGCCCTAACCACTAGGCCTATATAAATATATATATATATATATATATAGATAGATAGATAGATTATTTATTATTTATTTTTTATAGCTCCTGTACTTCTCCTGTACTTCTCCTGTACTTGTTCCTCTTTCCTCTTTCCTTATGTCTCTATTTTTTAATATATCTTTTACATCTGTCACCTTTATAAGAGCCCTGTAACACCCAAATTTCCCATTCGTGGGATAATAAAAGAATACTCTACTCTACTAAAATAACTTAAAGAATAAACAAATTCAATAAAATAAGATAAAAGTGAACCCTGAACCCCATGGAACATTATCATCATCATCTTCATCATCATCATCATCATCATCATCATCATCTTCATCATCATCTTTATTGTTGTTGTTATTATTATTATTATTATTATTATTATTATACATCTGTTCATGTGCACTAATACTAAATTTCAACCCTGTCACTGCTGATTATTTTTGAATGTATTTTCTATCAGTGCAGTAATCTGTGTTTAGATAATTATCCATACTACATTCTCTTTAATTACTCTTTACTCCAGACTCTCTGCTTTTTTATGTTCACTAATTTACATATTATAGGGGCAGCGGTGGCCTAGTGGGTAGGGTGTTGGCCTCATGATTGGTGGATCTGGGGTTCGAACCCCTGAGGTATCCTTGAGCAAGGTGCTGTCCCCGTCCTGCTCCTCCCTGTGATGGGCTGGCGACCTGTCCAGGGTGCGTCCCCCGTCCTCGCCCTGTGTGCGCTGGGTTGGACACCAGCACTCCCCCGCGACCCCGTTTGGGACAAGCGGCAGATAATGGCTGGATGGATGGAATTTACATATTTTACCTTTTATACATGTATAGCCCTATACACAATTTACCCTTTACTCTGAGCTCTGGCACTTTAAATCATAATAATCAGTGTATATCAGTAAATAATATTATTATATTGTTATATAAGAGTAGTCAACCTTCATACATCATTACATACTATGATGTTTATATTTTAGATTTGTATTTTATTATTTTTCTTTTTATTTAAAGTCTTTAAATGAAATCTCTCTGAATTCGCGCAGGGACAATAATGGTTTTTAATTTTCATCCGTTCATGTATATTTGAGATTCAGCCAATCAGAGCCTGGGACGTGGAGGACGATCGGCCAATCGGAGCCCAGGAGGCGGGACCGGAGCAGCCAATCAGAGTGCAGGAGGGCTGGCTTTGCGGGATACGGGTGAAAAAATAAAAAAATAATAACCCATCCCAGGTTAACATTACCGGCTGACCACACACACACACACACACACAAACACACACACACACACACATACATACACACACACACACTCTCTCTCTCACACACACACAGGCGCGCGTGCAGGGACAGCGGGGACAGGTGTGGATTCTGCTCCATCGCTGCGATGCGGCGCGCGGAGGAGGACAGTCCATCCTGGGTCCACTGATCCGGCCCGGACTGCGCCCCCCATCCGAACCGGACCCACATCCTCAGGGCTGCAGGTAAGAGACTGTGCTGCACCGCAGACACCATGTCCCGCCCTGTCTTGTCCTCTCCTCTCCTGTCCTGCTGCTGCTGCGGGAGTCCTGCAGGGTTGGAGGAGACCCAGCCCGGCCTGCTGCAGTCTGTCTGGGCCTGTCCTCTCCTGTCCTCTCCTCTAATGTCCTGTCCTACCCTATCCTATCCTTCCCTTTTTTGTTCTCTCCTGTCCTCTCTTGTCCTCTTCTATCCATCCCTGATTTGTTCTTTCCTGTCACCTCCTCTAATGTCCTGTCCTGTCCTATCCTATCCTTTACTGATTTGTTCTCTCCCGTCCCCTCCTCTAATGTCCCGTCTTGTCCTATCCTGCCCTGTTTTGTTCTCTCCTGCCTTCTCCTGTCCTCTCACCACTTGTCCTGTTTTGTTCTCTCCTGTCCTGTCCTGCCCTTTTCTGCCCGGTTAAATCTTCCTGTCCTGTCTTTCTGTACTGTTCTGGGTTGTCTTTCTCTCCTGTCCTGTCTTGTTGAGCCCTGTCCTGATCTGTCTTCCTGTTCTGTGATGTTAAATGTCCCGTGTCCTGCTTGGTCGTCTGACACTGATTTTTGGCCCCAGAAGAGAAAAATACAGCAGCAGTTCATCCACACTGGAGAGACATCCAACAAAGTATCCGATCAGATAATCATGAACAGTTTCATGAAGTTTAATGAAGTCAAATTTTCGGTGGAGTCTTGTTTTGAAAGCTGATCCGGTGATGAATTTGGGTTTTTGTTATCATTGAACGTGAATCATGTTCCGGACGTCCCGCCCTGTGGAGCTGCTGCCCATCAGTCTCTCCGGTGTGGACCTCACTGATCTTACATAAACCCCACGCTGAGAGTGGCTTTTTTTGCTGTGTAATGTGAATCACACTCGGCCCACGACCGCAGTCCCGGCACAGCCCGGTGTCCAGTGTCCTCATTTCCACGCCTGATGGGCGGATGGGGAGGGCCGCTCTGGGGATCTCGTCGTTTTAAGGTTAATGGAAAGCGAGGCCTGGAGCTTCACTGATGGCGTGTTTACCTGCAGCTGAAGATGTGCTGCAGTGCATCGCTTTTATTTCTCATTTCAAATAAACCTGATCAGACCAGAGTGTGTGGGGCCGTGCAGGTCTGCAGGTGAGGGGACAGGTGGTCCATGGTGCACGGAAAGAAGGTTAAAATCACAGAACACAATTGTCAAAGGGTTCTTATCACACTGTTTTTAATGTACTTCCTTTCTGAGATCCACTCTCTGGTGTTTGACTGTATTTGGTGGTTTATGATGGTGTTAATGGTGTTGGTTGTTATTTAACTGATGATTTCTGTCTGTATTTGGCCATAATTAATGGTATTTGATGGTGTTTGATTGTATTTGGTGTTTGACGGTATTTGATTGTGTTTCATAATATTTGATGATATTTGGCAGAATTGGATATTCTTTTTCTGTATCTGAGGATTTATGTCTGAATTTGATGGTATTCTGTGATATTTGGTTGTATTTAGTGGTATTTGATGCTATTTGATTAAATATGGTGGTATTTTACTGTATTTGATTATTTCTGTCTGTATTAGCAGTATTTGATTGTAACTGATGGCATTTCTTATTATTGGGTTTTTCTTTAGTGGTATGAAGTGGTATTTATTGGTTTTTAGATGGTATTTAGTGCTATGAGGTGGTATTTGGTGGTATGAGGTGGTATTTAGGTGGTATTTGGTGGTATGAGGTGGTGTTGAGTGGTATGAAGTGGTATTTAGGTGGTATGAGGTGGTATTTAGGTGGTATTTGGTGGTATGAGGTGGTATTTAGTGCTGTGAGGTGGTATTTAGGTGGTATTTGGTGGTATGAGGTGGTGTTGAGTGGTATGAAGTGGTATTTAGGTGGTATGAGGTGGTATTTAGTGGTATCTATGGTATATAGACAGCGGTGCGGTAAGACACAGCGGCCGCTCCGGGGTCCAAACTTTGGTGCTAAAGCCTTGTTAAAGTCTTTCATCCGACTACCTTCATCAGTATTCTTGCACATGCACATCACATCTGTGAATGCTCTTACATTTAACCGCCAAACACTGCTGGAGCTCAGGAATCAGGATTCAGTCTTCCAGCGACTCTCCGAACAACGCTACGGGAGCTCGGCGTGCTGAGAAGACCAGGCCTTCAGTCCCCGAGATCGCCTGCTGAACCTGGCCGACTGAGAGGACATCGGAAGCGGTGTGAGAGGAAACAGAAACGCGGTAAGCGTGCTGGGGTCCGGGCTCAGATCAAGGCTAACGCTAGCCGACCGGCTATCCCGTCCGTCCTCCTCGCCGATGTCCGCTCCCTGGATAATAAACTGGACTGTATACGACTCCAGCTGAACACCCAGCGTGAGTACAGAGACTGCTGTGTTTCTGTTTTTACGGGGACATGGCTCAGCGACAGCGTTCCGGACACCGCCATCCAGCTCGCCGGACTCTCCGCGTTTCACTCCGACAGAAACTCCGCTCTGTCCGGCAAGACTCGCGGAGGGGGGCTGTGTGTTTACGTAAACACACAATGGTGTACAAACGCTGTGCTGGTCTCAGTACACTGCTCAACACTGCTGGAGGTGATAACAGTCAGGTGCAGACCGTTTTATCTGCTCAGGGAGTTCTCTACAGTGTTTATTACGGCGGTCTACATTCCACCCAGCGCTAGCGTTAACAGCACTAATGCTAACAGCGCTAATGCTAACAGCGCTAATGCTAACAGCGCTAATGCTAACAGCGCGCTGGCTGAACTCAGTGGAGCTATCTGCGAGCTCCAAAACTCCCTCGGACTGTGTTTACACAAACTACAGGACATCTCCACCTGCCTGTGACGGTGACCCCTCCCTCCCAGATACGCTGAACCACTTCTACGCGCGGTTTGATGCGGCAAACAGCACGGAAATGAATAAGACCATCCCTCCTCCTAACGACTAGGTTCTCTGTCTGACACCCATCATCATGAAGTGCTTCGAGAGGCTGGTCATGAGGCACATCAAATCACCTCCTCAATGGACCCCCTGCAGTTTGCGTATCGTCCCAACCGCTCAACGGATGATGCACCACCACCCTCCACCTGGCCCTTTCTCATCTGGACAGAAAGGACAGTTACGTCAGAATGCTGTTCATCGACTACAGTTCAGCATTCAACACCATCATCCCTCAGCACCTGAGTGAGAAGCTGAGGCTGCTGGGCCTGAACACCTCCCTCTGTAACTGGATCCTGGACTTCCTGACTGGGAGACCCCAGTCAGTCAGGATCAGTAGCAGCACCTCCAACACCATCACACTGAGCACAGGAGCCCCCCAGGGCTGTGTGCTCAGCCCACTGCTGTTCACACTGATGACCCACGACTGTGCAGCCAAGCACAGCTCGAACCACATCATCAAATTCACTGATGATACAACTGTGGTATGAGGTGGTATTTGGTAGTATGAGGGGGTATTAGGTAGTATGAGAGGGTATTAGGTAGTATTTAGTGGTATTCGTGGCATTCAGTGGTATTTAAGTGGTATTTATTGGTATATGGGGTATTAGGTAGTATTTGGTGGTATGTAGTGTTATTCAGTGGTATTTAGTGGTATGAGGGGTATTACATTTACATTTACATTTACGGCATTTAGCAGACGCTCTTATCCAGAGCGACTTCCATGTCCTGATGACAGGGACAGTCCCCCTGGAGACACTCAGGGTTAAGGGTCTTGCTCAGGGACCCAGTGGTGGTAGTGCTAGAGGTGGGATTCGAACCGGGGATCCAGAGGTCCCTACCACTAGACCAACACCACCCGGTATTTGGTGGTATGAGGGGGTATTTAGTGGTATTTAGTGGTCTTAGGTGGTATTTAGTGTTATGAGGGGGTATTAGGTAGTATTTGGTGGTCTTAGGTGGTATTTAGTGTTATGAGGGGGTATTAGGTAGTATTTGGTGGTCTTAGGTGGTATTTAGTGGTATGAGGGGGTATGAGGTGGTATTTGGTGGTATTTAGGTGTTGACAATGATGATGATTTTTGGTATTTGGACATTTTTGCTGCTTTTTGGTGCCATTTGACTATTTGATGTAATCTGATGATATCTGGTGGTGTTGGATTGTATTTGGGAGAGTATAATTCTGCTATTAATGATATTTGATTACATTGGTGATGTTTGGTGATATTTGATTATTTATTTGTATTAAATGATTGTATTTGAAGATGAATTTTGTTGGTATTCGATCATGTTTTTTCTGTCTGTCTGTCTATCTATCTATATATGTGTGTATATAAATATAAATACAGTGTCTGTGTGTATTTGTATGTAGGACGGTCATAGCTGATTTAAAGAAATACCTACATGTACATTTGTCTTTTTCTTTTTCTTGTTCTTTGTACCATCTGTTTCTTTATCCTTTCTTTGTCTTTAATCTGGTGGCTTTGAACTGGATTTGCATTCCAAAAACCTGATGAAGATGCAAGATTAATCCAAAATAAAAGAAAAAGGTGTGTGTGAGAGAGAGAGAGAGGGAGAGAGAGAGGGAGGGAGGGAGGGAGGCAGGCAAGTTCAGCTGTGGGCCTGAGGACCTGACATCTTTCATATTAATGTGGAATGACATGCTCTCCCTCAGGTCCTCCTAATCCCTCACTACTGCATGGTGTGTTCTGAACTACGACCCCCAGAAAGAGAACTCAGATCCTGAGACAGAGGTTCATGATCAACCTGTTCAAATTTCATTACCTCAAAGTGATGCTTCTCCCTGAAATCTGGTTCTATTTCCCAACAAAAGGACAAATAAAGTCCATCATTCTTTAGTTTTAATAACCCAGCCACTAGGGATGCACAAGCCAGTGTATTTCTTGGTGCTGGTCCCAGTACCGGATAAATGGGGAGGGTTACATCAGGAAGTCAAATCAATATGCGGACAACGATATAGACTTCCATACTGGATCGATCGAGCCCGGGTTAACAACGACCACCACCAGTGCTGTTCGACTACAGGGTGCTGGTGGACACTGGACTACTGTTGGACAAAAAAGAAGAAAAAGAAAAAGAGGAGGAAGGCATGTTCAGAGGGAGGAGTAGAGAAAGAGGTGGAGGAGAGTGAAAGTGAGGGAGGAACTTTGAATGTTTAGGGGAGATGGCAGTGGAGTTTCTGACCAGATTGTTTAACACAATCTTGGAAAGTGAGAGGAGCCTGAGGAGTGGAGGAGAAGTGCACTGGTAGAGATCTTCAAGAATAAGGGTGATGCACAGAGCTGTAGTAACTATAGAGGGATAAAGTTGATCTGCCACAGCATGAAGTTCTGGGAAAGAGTCGTGGAAGCAGGTTAAGAAAAGGGGTGAAGATCAGTGAACAGCAGTGTGGTTTCATTCTGAGAAAGAGCACCACAGATGCAATGTTTGCTCTGAGGGTGTTGATGGAGAAGTACAGAGAAGGTCAGAAGGAGCTGCATTGTGCCTTTGTGGACTTGGAGAAAACAGATGACAGGGTGCCTAGAGAGGAGTTGTGGTTTTGTATGAGGAAGTCTGGTGTTACAGAGAAGTATTTGAGAGTAGTTCAGGATATGTATGATGGCAGTGTAACAGTGGGGAGATCTGTAGTGGGAGTGACGGATGCATTTAAGGTAGAGGTTGGATTACATTAAGGATCAGCGCTGAGCCCATTCTTGTTTGCAGTAGTAATGGACAGGTTGACGGACGAGGTTAGACAGGAGTCTCCGTGGATGATGATGTTTGCTGATGATATTGTGATCTGCAGTGAGAGTAGGGAGCAGCTTGAGGAGAACCTGGAGAGATGGAGATCTGCTCTAGAGAGGAGAGGAAGGAAAGTGAGTAGGGCAACGACAGAATACATGAGTATGAATGAAAGGGAGGAAAGTGGAGTGATGAGGATGGAGGGAGTAGAAGAGGTGAAGGTGGAGGAGTTTAAATACTTTGGATCAACAGTTCAGAGTAATGGCAAGTGTGGAAGAGAGGAGAAGAAGAGAGTGCAGGCAGGTTGGAATGGGTGGAGAAGAGTGGCTGGAGTGATTTGTGATAGACGGGTACCAGCGAGTGTAAAAGAGAAGGTTTACAGGACAGTAGTGAGACTAGCTATGTTGTACGTGTTGGAGACAGTGGCACTGATGAAAAGACAGGAGGCGGAGCTGGAGGAGTCTTTCATCCGACTACTTTTCACCATAAGACTTGCACATGAACGTCACATCTGTGAATGCTCTTAAATTTAACCGCCAAACACTGCTGGAGCTCAGGAATCAGCCAGGATACAGTCTTCCGAACAACGCTACGGGAGCTCGGCATGCTGAGAAGACCAGGCCTTCAGTCCCCGAGAACGCCTGCTGTACCTGGCCGACTGAGAGGACTCTACACACTGCTCGACACTGCTGAACTTTATGGAATTATCAGCGGACTCCAAAACTTCCACCCAGATGGATTGTTTATTGTTGCTGGAGATTTCAACCATGCAAATCTCAAGTCAGTTCTCCCTAAATTCCATCAACATGTGAACTTTGCAACGAGGGGGGGAAACACGCTGGACTGTGTTTACACAAACCTGGCCGGCGCGTACAGAGCGGAGCCCCGCCCCCACCTCGGACACTCAGACCACATCTCTGTGCTGCTGATCCCAGCGTACAGACCCATCGTCAGGCGTGTGAGATCCACCCTGAAGCAGGTGAAGACCTGGCCCACAGGAGCCATCTCTGCTCTTCAGGACTGCTTCGAACGCACCGACTGGGACATGTTTAGGGAGGCTGCAACCTACGGTGACTCCATCAACCTGGAGGAGTACACAGCCTCAGTGGCTGGCTACATCAGCAAGTGTATTGAGGATGTTACTGTCTCCAATTTCATCATGTCACGACCCAACCAGAAGCCATGGATGACCGCGGAGCTGCGCAGACTCCTGAGAACCCGGGACAAGGCCTTCAAGTCAGGGGACGAGGCCGCCCTAAGAACAGCAAGGGCAAACCTGTCTCGGGCCATCAGAGCGGCGAAGCGAGCTCACGCAGAGAGAATCCATGGCCACTTCAAGAACACTGGTGGCATCCAGGCCCTCACCAACTACAGGACATCTCCACCTGCCTGTGACGGTGACCCCTCCCTCCCAGATGCGCTGAACCACTTCTACGCACGGTTTGATGCAGTGAACGACACGAGAATGAGAAAGACCACCCCTCCTCCGAAGGACCAGATTCTCTGTCTGACCACAGCCGAGGTGAGAAGATCTCTTCTAAGAGTCAACCCACGGAAAGCTGCCGGTCCAGACAATATTCAAGGTCGAGTGCTCAGAGGATGTGCAGAACAGCTGGCAGATGTTCTCACTGACATCTTCAACACCTCTCTGAGCACCACTGTTGTTCCAAGGTGCTTCAAGACCACCAGCATCATTCTAGTGCCAAAGAAACCATCTATCTCCTGCCTCAACGACTATCGTCCCGTCGCACTCACACCCATCATCATGAAGTGCTTCGAGAGGCTGGTCATGAGGCACATCAAGTCTCAGATCCCCTCCTCACTAGACCCCCTGCAGTTTGCGTATCGTCCCAACCGCTCAACGGATGATGCAATCTCCACCGCCCTCCATCTGGCCCTTTCTCATCTGGACAGAAAGGACAGTTATGTCAGAATGCTGTTCATCGACTACAGTTCAGCATTCAACACCATCATCCCTCAGCACCTGAGTGAGAAGCTGAGGCTGCTGGGCCTGAACACCTCCCTCTGTAACTGGATCCTGGACTTCCTGACTGGGAGACCCCAGTCAGTCAGGATCAGTAGCAGCACCTCCAACACCATCACACTGAGCACAGGAGCCCCCCAGGGCTGTGTGCTCAGCCCACTGCTGTTCACACTGATGACCCACGACTGTGCAGCCAAGCACAGCTCGAACCACATCATCAAATTCGCTGATGATACAACCGTGGTGGGTCTGATCAGCGGTGGAGACGAGGCAGCTTACAGAGAGGAGATACAGGAGCTGATGGACTTGTGCAGAACCAACAACCTGTCTCTGAACGTCGACAAGACTAAAGAGATGGTTGTTGACTTCAGGAGATCACGTCGGGACCACACTCCACTTATCATCAACACCTCACCTGTGGAGATGGTCCAGAGCACCAAGTTTCTTGGTGTTCACATCACTGACAACCTCACGTGGTCCCTCAACACCAACTCCATCACAAAGAAAGCCCAGCAGCGTCTCTACTTCCTGCGCAGACTGAGGAAAGCCCATCTCCCACCTTCCATCCTCACCATCTTTTACAGAGGAACCATTGAGAGCATCCTGAGCGGCTGCATTACTGCCTGGTACGGGAACTGCAACGTCTTAGACCGCAAGTCCCTACAACGGGTAGTGAGAACAGCTGAGAAGATCATCAGGGTCTCTCTGCCCTCTGTACAGGACATTTTCACCAACCGCTGCATCCGCAAAGCAACCAGCATTGTGGACGATCCCTCCCACCCGTCCCACACTCTCTTCTCCCTCCTGCCATCCGGGAAAAGGTTCCGCAGCATACGGGCCTCCACTTCCAGGATGGGAAATAGTTTCTTCCCCCTGGCCATCAGACTGTTGAACTCTGAAACCACCAATATCTTGAACTCTTAAACCCAGTCCACTTTGTCACCCTGTATTTATTTATTTATCTCGTGTTGCACTCTGCACTTTATCAGTAACACCGCTCCACCACACTGCTACACTGTGATCTATCTGGGCTGCTCTGTTCCACAACACTGCGGCCCTCTACGGATGGATGTACTGTCTGTTGTGCCGTCTGTTGTTGTGTGTCTTGTCTGCACTTGTTGCCCCGTGTTGTGTCTTATGTTGTCTTGTGTCTTGTCTTGTGTGTAGCACCAGGGTCCTGGAGGAACGTTATTTTGTTTCACTGTGTACTGTGTATATGGCTGAAATGACAATTAAATCCTACTTGACTTGACTAAAGATGCTGAGATGTTCGTTGGGTGTGACGAGGATGGACAGGATTAGAAATGAGTATATTAGAGGGACAGATCAGGTTGGACCTCTTGGAGACACAGTTAGAGAAGCAAGGTTGCGTTGGTTTGGACATGTCCAGAGGAGAGACGAGGAGTATATCGGAAGGAGGATGTTGAAGATGGAGCTGCCAGGAAAGAGGTGAAGAGGAAGGACAAAGAAGAGGTTTATGGATGTGGTGAGAGAGAACATGCAGGTGGTTGGTTTGATGGAGGAAGATGCAGAGGACCAGAAGAAATGGAGACGGTTGATCTGCTGTGGCGACCCCTAAATGGGAGCAGCTGAAAGAAAAAGAAGAAGATTCTTTAGTTTTAATGCTGGAGCTACGCGGCCAACAGAGCAAAAAGATCATGGGAGCTTATACCCCCCAATTAGCATCACACACCTTCCTTACAGTAATCTGATTGGCTTATATGGTTTCCAACACTTAAAAAATTACAGTTATCTAG
>CM029375.1:28156613-28179113 GCA_017165825.1 Hepsetus odoe
AACTCCACCGTCCACTCTCCCTGTCCTCTCTCTCACTCTCCTTCACTCTGTCCTGCACCGATGGACACAGAGGGACGTCTCTTCTGGGTTTGTGTCCATTTAGTCTGAGACGGTCTGGATGTTGGGAAGGTGATGGAGGATAAAAATCCTGGAGGATTAATGAAGATGTTCAGAGTAAAGGAAGGAGTGTGTTCTGGAAGAAGGACAGAGATTTGGAGGAAATGGAGGAGAAGATAAAACAACTGAAAAATAAATGCTCAGTTAAATTACAGATATATTTCATATGTGTACTTCATTACTTCCCATCTGTGTGTGTGTGTGTGTGTGTGTGTGTGTGTGTGTGTGTGTGTGTGTGTGTGTGTGTGTGTGTGTGTGGATGTATAACATTATGGACGTATATTTGAATTAATTCATATATATATATATAAGCTGTATATAAATGAATGAAATGATGAGTAATAAATCATGGTTTCACTGCTGTACATATTGATCATTTATATATATTTTCATTTTTGGTGCAGCAGTGTGTGTGTCTGGTCTTTCAGAATGACTGAAGAGGTGCAAATTCGGTGTGTGTGTGTGTGTGTGTATGTGTGTGTGTGTGTGTGTGTGTGTGTGTGTGTGTGTGTGTGTGAGAATGGGGGGATGGGCGCTGGTATATTTTGGATTTGGGGGAAGGGTTTGTGCTCTTTTCTCTCATCACAATGATCACTGAGGTTTCAGAGAAAAAAACGACAGGAGACACACACACACACACACACACACACACACTACAGATTTTTAAACATTATGCATTAATTAACTAGTAATAGTATTTCTATTTAATATTATTATGATGTGTTATTATTATTATTATTATGAAGAAGAAGAAGAAGAAAAATGAACAGATGATCCAATGTGATGATAATTGTTATTGTTATGATTTTATAATTTTGTTCTCATTTATTTGCACCAGCAGAAACATTAGGGTCTGAAGTTCCGTGCAGGTGGAACCGGTGATTTTTCCGAAACTCCTCCATAATGGAGGTTGGGTTGTAAGCGGAGGTTCAGCGTGGGTTTTGATGTACGGTTCTAGAGAATCTTGCCAAAGACGAGCCTTCTCCAGTGCGTGTGAATGTGAGTGGACGTCTGAACGTCCCTCACAGAGATGAACTGGTGGTGGAGACGCTGGAGCAGAGTATGATCTGAGAGGACACTGAGGGACCTGTGCGTTTAATCATGTTCTGTAGGTTCTGCTCTTCCCCTGCTGTTCTCCCTGTTTCTCCGAGGGTTCTCTGAGTGCAGCGAAGCGGAACCGACCCGCCCAGCGCTGATAAAGTGACCCAGTTGTTGGGAGTGTGTTCAGATTACTGTACATCCCTCAGAAAGTGGGACACGAGTGTGCGTTTAGTGTGACAGTCCTGAACGAGGGCTGCACTTTAGTGTCCATTTACCCGTTTATTCTGAGTCTGGCATTTTAGTTTTTTATAGATTTCACATGACATCACCCCCATTAAAGCTCCGCCCACCGGGAGGGCAAAATGACTTGTCCTCCCACTGTCCTCCACTGATCTTCACCAGGGGTCTTTCTCCAAAACGCTGGATGGTTGTTGGTCATTTAGACACACAAACCGATTATACTGACCTTCTACAGAATCCCAGCAGAGACAAAGTCCAGAGGAGGAGTTATGCTGTTGGACATGTCCCAAACCGCACGCTTCTACACACTACATTACTGAGTGAGAGTCCACTGGTTGTACACTATTTAGTGTGCGGTTTGGGATGGAGCATTAACAGTGATCAAGGTACCGTCCCCACCACTGCTCCCCAGGTGCTGGAGTGTGTGTGTTGAGTACAGAGGATGTATATGGTTGTGCTGCACTGTGTTCGCGACGACAACGAGTCGCTTTCACTTTCAGTTACCATGGTTACATGAAACCTGGACGGCCCCCCCTTGTTTCTCGTTTGTACATAAAAACACGTCAGTTAATGAGTGATGTTCTGAAACTGGAAAAGTACCGGTTCCGTTTTCAGAAACCTCTTCGCGTTCAGATGAAGGATGTATTTAGTTCACTGCACGTCCAGCGAGGCTGAAGCTCAGCTGTGTGTGATTCTGTGGGTTGTTTCCAGGCTGGTTTGGGGAAGCAGCCGCGATGGCCAATGCCTCCACTGACCTGGACAACGCTGAGGCCCAGAGACAACTGAACAACAACAACCGGCCCACCAGCACAGGATTCTGGGAAACTGAGACCACCAGCTCCAAACTCTTCGAGTGCTCACGCATTAAAGCACTGGCAGGTACGAGGAGGAGGAACCAAACTGGACACTTTATCAGAAACACTTGGCTGGTGGTCAGATCTCAACCTGCTGATGCTCAGTGTGTGTTTTGCTCCTCTAGACCTTCATCAGGGGTCACTTTCTGACCAAAGGGGGGGTATTTAACCCTCTTACCTCCTACAGGACAGCACACCTGTATACTAACACTATAACGCGTTCCCGATAAAGTGGCCAATGAAAACACAAGATGTTTCTGATAAAGTGGCCAGCGAGTGGAAGCACAAGGTGGGTGTTTCTGATAAAGTGGCCACCGATTGTAAACGTGTCGTCAGATTGATGTCGTGTGTGTTTTTATTTGCCTGTCCTCCAGATGAGAGAGATGCAGTGCAGAAGAAAACCTTCACTAAGTGGGTGAATGCTCACTTGGCCCGTGTGTCCTGCCGCATCTCTGACCTTTACAACGACCTGAGGGACGGCTACATGCTCACCAGGCTGCTGGAGGTGCTCTCAGGGGAGCTTCTGGTCAGTTAACCCACCTACACACTGATCTAAAGGCCTTCATTTAAAGAGGTTTTCGGCAACATGTCAAATTCACACAATTCCTCCACTTCTCCAAAGGAGTGTGTTAAAGCTGAGACCTGCTTGGCTGATTATATTTCAAGTAGTCTTGCTTAAGCGGTTCCCGGCGCTGTAAGGGGCGCATTAGTTCAGTGTTCGACCGTCTTTGGGTGCACAAGACTGAGAAAATTAAAATAATTTTAAAAGATCAAGTCAAGTTTAATTGTCATTTTAACCGTACGCACACAATACACAGTGAAATGAAGCAATGTTACTCCACAACCATGGAGCTGCACATTAGACAACACAGAACAAGACCTAGAACATGACATAGAACGTTTACATTTACAGCCTTTATCAGACGCTCGCATTCAGAGCGATTTACATCAGAGCTTCAGCTCCACATCTGACCTTCATTCCTGTAAACTTGGTTAAAATCAGCAACTCTTCATCAACTTTTTGCCAGATAAGCAACAAACTTATAAACTCTGTAACTGAACAAGTCCGAAGAAGGAAATATCTACACCAACTTCTCCAGAAAAGGAGAGTTTAAGCGCCAGGACGTTTCTGTAGGAGCGAAGAACGTGTAGAAAAGTAAAGTGTAAAGCTAGTTGGGAAGTTAGTGTTGCTTCTTTTGAGGAGAGGAGGTTCAAGACAAGCAAGTTTTATCACCTCAACTCTCTTAGACCAGGTCCTTCTTTAATTCCTCTTCAGGAGCACTTCTCCAGGCTTCTTGAAGGACGTCCCAAAGCTCTTCTTTGTACTCTCTCTTTTGTTCTCCATTCTCCGTGGAGATGATCCCACACTGCTTCTGAAACCGCAGAACTTCCAGTACAGAAACTGTACTGAACATGAGAGACAACAACTTTGTTCTTTAGGAAGTTCTGGAGAAATGTTCCTCAACGATACATGGAATAAAAGAGAGTCTGGGTGTCTCAAGACTTTAGCCCAGTGTTCTTTTTCCTTGTTTTGATATGATGTACATTTTCTTTTTCTTAAGCCCCGCCCCACACGAGGCCGAATGCGGATCCACTGCTTGGAGAACGTGGACAAGGCACTGCAGTTCCTCAAAGAGCAGAGGGTCCACCTGGAGAACGTGGGGTCACATGATATCGTCGACGGCAACCACCGCCTCACCCTCGGCCTCATCTGGACCATCATCCTGCGGTTCCAGGTACGAATGCATCACCGTGCGTCTTTTCGCGAATGCGTCCGACCGTTCTGTTCTTTTGTACGTTTATTGTGGGAAACAAAGACTCTCTTTTGTAACGGAACGTATAAACAACAAACCAAAACATAACAACAAAGAACATCAACAAAAATCCAAAAATTAGAGCAGCGGTGGTCTAGTGTTTATTGACGAGTCCTCAGGATCAGGTTGTGGGTTGAAGTCCCAGATCAGTAGTTTTAGCCAGACGTTCCCATGATCAAGGTACCATCCCCATCACTGCTCCTCGGGTGCTAATATATGTCTGCCCCCTGCTGGACAGTGTGTGTGTGTGTGTTAAATACAGAGGGTGTGTTTGGTTGTGGTTCACTGTGTTCACAATGACTAAATAGCAGGTGTAACCGTGAAAATCTGTTGCTTTAGATGCTCTAAAGCAGGATTTGATGGCTGGAATGGTTCTGTGATGTTCAGGGGATCCGCGACAGCGTTAAAAATGAGGAATTAAAATGTTATGTTTGGGTATTTTGCTGTACAGTGGTGTTTCTAGGCATTCTAGCTGAAAGTTCAAATCGTTAATACAGTGGTAAGTTTTTGGAGATACGAGTATCTCGGCCGTTTTTTTTGCTTTGAGCTGAAGCTAAAATTGGGGTTACGAGCAGCTTCAGAGACCCGCCGCTAGATGGCGCAGTGAACAACAGCCACCCAGCATCCTGTGAAACAGCCAATAAGATTCAGTTTTTCAGCCTTTCTCTTCCACCTTCGTCAGCATCTTTAATTCGTCTGATCTCCAAGACGAAGGCTGTACATTATACTTAATAAAACCAGTTTACTGCAGTACATTCTATTGGATTGTGTTTTTATACACTATTCGTTATCTATAAGCACCTTTTTCTTACGTAAGAAAACATGGAACAAAAAACATGCAGTGTTTTTTTGGGGGTCCAGAACAGATTAATGGCATTTCACTTCATCTCAATGGGAAAACTGATCTGACATACGAGTAATTTGAGGTACAAGCTCCGTCACAGAACGAATTAAACTCGTAAGTCAAAGCACCGCTGTATATCATATTGTAATATTCACACTAAAGCACAGAAGTTCTGGCCCATCTTTGGATATGACATCAATGATTACTGCAGTATTATGCTGAAAATAATCTGATAGATCTTAATGAGCCTGCGTTGCAAATGTAAATTGTGGAGAAAACTGAAATACCTGCTAAAAGGTAAAAAAGTGAAAGTGAAAGTTGTTTTTTTTTTAGTGCTGGTTTCAGTGTTTCAGTTAGGACACAATAAGGACAGATTCAGGACAGAATATTGTGTGTGAGGGTGACTGTGCTGGGTGATCGATTGTGTGTGTGTGTGTGTAAGGTGTGTATCAGTTGTGTTTGCCGGTGTCGCTGTTTGATCTGGATGAAGGTTTGGACTGTAGATGTTTTTTTTTTTAACCCTGCTGGAGTTATTTGATCTCTAGCTGCCATTCTGGACCCTGCAGAGATTGTGTGATCCAGCGCTCTGTGTGTGTGTGTGTGTGTGTGTGTGTGTGTGTGTGTGTGTGTGTGTTGTGGTGTGTGTGTGCGCGCATGTGCATTTGGTTTCTACGCTTAAATTGATGTTATATGGGTTGGAGATGGTCGTGAGACCAGCTGTGTTGCAGGGATGAAGACGGACAGGATTAAGGACAGGTATATTAGAGGGACAACTCAAGTTGGATAGTTTGGGGACAAAGTGAGACTGCATTGGTTTGGACATGTCCAGAGGAGAGACGAGCAGTATATCTGTAACGCTGGTGTGGTGCAGATAGGTAACGTGGAGTCATGGATCAGGAACTGAACTTTATTACTCACGGTTCTCAAACAAGACTCGAGGAACTTAAAACCCAACATTATTTGGAGTCTTAGCCTCTGTTAATGCTCTGTTCTGAATCACTGGGCTTATATAGCAGCCCCAGGGCTCAGTCAGAACAGAGCGCCCTCTACCGCACCATAACCGTGACAATATCAGGAGGAGGGTGTTAAAGATGGAGCTGCCAGGAAAGAGGAGAAGAGGAAGGACAAAGATAACATTCGCAAAACAGTGAAGAATACCCACAATGCACTATGATGGTGGTGGTGGTGGTCTAGTGGTAGGATACTCACTTACAGACCAAAAGATCGCAGGTTCTCACCTCCAGCACTACCATCACTGGGCTACTGAACCCCGAGTGTCTCCGGGGGGGGCGGTCCCTGTAGATAATAACTGTACATCACTCTGGATAAGAGTGTCAGCTAAATGCCGTAAATGTAAAAAGAGTGAATGAAGGAAAAACATGGCAAAATGAAGAGAAAGTTAGAGCTGAAAAGAAGAATGAAAGTCAGAGAGAATGAAGGGAAGAAGGAACTACAGAATAGGAAGGGATGATAGAGAAGAGAGAGGGAGGGAGGAGGAGGGGAGACAGAAAATGTCACTGGACACCACAGTGAATGTGAAGGATGGAGGGGGTCTGACCTCTAGCTCGTCACTCCCTCGTTTATTTTCTCTCTCCTTCTGACTCTTTTGTCCGGACCCTTCGTTCTCTTCCCCTCAGTCTCTCTCTCTCTCTTTCACTCTCTTGCTCTGTCTCCCTCCCTCTTTCTCTCTCTCTCCCTCTCTCTCTCTCCCTCTCTCTCTCTCCCTCTCTCTCTCTCTTCTCTCTCTCTCTCCTCTCACTCTCTCCCTCTCTCTCTCTCTCTCTCTCTCTCTCTCTCTCTCTCTCTCTCTCTCTCTCTCCCCTCTCACTCTCTCCCTCTTCTCCCTCTCTGTCTCTCTCTCTCTGTCTCTCTCTCCACTCTCCTCTCTCCCTCTCTCTCTCTCTGTCCTCCCTCCTCTCTCTCTCCTCTCTCTCCCTCTCCCCTCTCTCTCCCCGCACCCCAGCCCCACCCCCACCTCTCTCTCTCTCTCTCTCTCTCTCTCTCCCTCTCTCTCTCTCCCTCTCTCTCTCTCTCTCTCTCTCTCTCTCTCTCTCCTCTCTCTCTCCCCCTCTCTCTCTCCTCTCTCTCTCCCTCTCTCTCTCTCCCTCTCACTCCTCTCCTCTCACCTCTCCCTCTCTCTCTCTCACTCTCTCCCTCTCTCCTCTCACTCTCTCCCTCTCTCTCTCTCTCCCTCTCTCTGTCCTGCTGGAGTTTGCTGTGCTCAGTCAGCAGGTAAGGCCTAACCACTGCAGCAGCAGTACAGAGCGAAAGAGAGGGAAAGAGAGAAAATAAGGAAGGAGGAAAAGATGGATGGAGGCAAGTGAAAGAAGAAAAAGAAGAGAAAAGGAAGGACATTAGAGGTACTGGCACTCACTGTATCTTAAACAAGCACGACGTTCTGATGGAGAACTTTCTGTGTGAGGCGTCTGTAAAGGTGGGCTGTGATTTTCTCCACCTGTCTGTGTTTCTACACTCTTAAAGGGGAATTCCACCCAAATTTACCCACAATTCAGTGATTAACCTCCTGAGTGGGTTTAATTCAGATTTCTCTGGACGTCCCAAATCTGTGTATTTTCTGTCCCCAGTGAAGCTCCACGTGTCTCTGAGTGTCTCTGTGGGACGGTGATGATGATAAAATAGTCCATCTGAACTAAATCACTGTTCTTCATGTTCCTCCACCATGAACGGGTTCAGTTTTGGTCCAAAATCTTCTCCAAACTAAAACACCGTCTCAGACATCAGACAGTGTCTCCACCACCAGTTCATGTCTGTGAGAGACATTCATACGTCTGGTTCCATTAACACTCTCTGGGGACGGATCTGACACAGAACCTGTTCTGTTTAGACTCTTAATAATGGAGGGATGTTTATTATTGGCTGTAGATCAGAACTCGCTGCCCATCACAACCGGGTCGCAGCACTTTCCACACCACAGGGTTTGGACTCAGGTCCAGGTATTTAACCTGCTCAGTGTCTGTCTGGCGGCCTTGAGGTGTTGGAGGTCTCTTGGATGAACAGATCAAACACAGCGACTGAGAGATGACCTGGAGACCCCGAGCAGCACCAATCAGGGACTTTTCCTATCAGTCTGTTAAAAACGTTAAAAATGATAGCAAGACAAGCTATGTTATACGGGTTGGAGATGCTGATGAAAAGACAGGTGGTGGAGTTGAAGGTGTCAGAGTTAAAGATGCTGAGATTTGTGTTGGGAGGGACGAGGATGGACAGGATTAGGGCCGAGTTTATAAGATGGACAGTTCAGGTTGGATGGTTTGGAGACAAAGTGAGAGAAGTAAATCTGTGTTGGTTTGGACGTGTCCAGAGGAGAGACGAGGAGTATATCAGGGAGGAGGATGTTGGAGATGGGCAGCAGGAAGGAGGAGAAGAGGACTATATTTACAATCCTGTGCAAAAGTCATTTCTGTATGTTATGTAGTGAATCTCCTTGTTGGTGTAAAAATCCTGTTTCCTGTCAGTCTGTCTGATGTTTATCAGACTGAAGATTAAATTAAACTGGAACAAATGTCTAAATATACAAAGTTCTAGATAAAGGGGTTCTACACACTCAGTTTGGCCCATCCATCCATCCATTTTCTTCCACTTATCCGAGGTCGGGTCGCGGGGGCAGCAGCTCCAGCAGGGATGCCCAGACTTCCCTCTCTCCGGCCACTTCTTCCAGCTCCTCCGGGCGGATCCCAAAGCGTTCCCAGGCCAGCCGAGGGCATAGTCTCCAACGTGTCTAAGGTCTTCCCCAGTCTCTTTCGGTGGGGCGTGCCCGAACACCTCACCAGGGAGGCGTCAGGGGCATCTAATCAATTGCGTCAGCAATCGCTTCTGCATAATTGTGATGTAGTCTGATGAAGGCCTGCCGCCTCAATAATAAGTTGTTCAACCCTATCATACCACCCACTTTAGTCCTAAGTAATCTCACAATACACTAAATATAAATTAAGCTTACACAAAGTCAAGGTCTAAATTTGATGTTAGACTAAATTATAGTGTACTTACCATCATAGAAGTCACTTCACTTTTGTAATGATGATGAGATGTTGTGACAATGAATAATGTGAAGTGACAAGCAAATAATAGTAATATAGTGTTAATGATGGTTAATTAATGTGTGATGTTGAGAAATTATGTAATGGTGTGTATATTATAAAACTACATCAAGTAGTGACATAAATGATAATATGTATCAGAAAGAAGTGTTTTATATGGACACTTATAATTTCAGTATAGTTATATATTTGCTACTACTTTTACACATACACAGCTACAGCTTACAGCACGTCCAGTGAAGTCAGTTCTGTCACTTTCAGAGTGCTCTCAGTCTGTCAGGTAGTTCAACAGTCAGAATAAGCGGCACTGATTAATCTTTTGATCTTTAAAGTGATAGTTTGGTGAGAACTTCTGTTTCTGTTTGTTTCTTGTTCTTCTTCTTTTTCTTTGTCTTTCAGCTGCTTCCATTTAGGGATCGCTACGGCGGATCAACTGACTCCATTTCTTCGTGTCCTCTGCATCTTCCTCCTTCAAACCAACCTCCTGCATGTCCTCTCTCACCACGTCCATAAACCTCTTCCTCTTCTCCTCTTTCTTGGCAGCTTTTTTTCTCTGTGTCAACCACTGTCCGGATGTCAAAGCATGTACATTTCTAGTCGTCTGCCTGATCACTCTTCTCAGTTCTGGCTCCTCAGTGGTGGAATGAACTCCCCCTGATGGTCAGAACTGCTAAGTCTCTCGCTGTCTTCAAACGTCGATTAAAGACCCACCTGTTGTGGGGCTCTCAGGGACTAACCCTCCCAAACCATCTACTCTCCTACCCCTGCTTTACTTCTGCAGTAGTTTCCCAGCAATCCGGTAGCTCTTCAACACCTCCCAGTGCCACGTGTTAACTTTCCTGCTGAATTCCACCCTTTAGTCCTCCTCCTTCAGCTACCATGATCCTCGGCTCTGCCCTCACTTTCCTCCTCTTCTTGACCTCCAAGGTCATCCTACAGACCACCATCCTATGCTGTTGAGCTATACTCTCCCCGTCACTACTTTACGCCAATCTCCTTCAAACTGACCCTCCTGCAAAGGATATAATCCACCTGTGAGCATCTTCCTCCACTCTTACTCGATGCCCTGTGCTCCTCCCTCTTCTTCAAATAATTATTAACTACAGCCATTTCCACCTTTTTAACAAAATCTATAACCATCTGACCTTCAGCATTCCTCTCCTTGACACCATACCTACCCATCACCTCCTCATCACCTCTGTTCCCTTCACCAACATGACCATTAAAATCTGCACCAATCATCTCTCTCTCTCCCCTGGGCATACTCTCTATCACTCCATCTAACTCACTCCACAAATTTTCTTTTCATCACACCTTCAACTTCCAGCTTCAAACTCATCACCCTCCCTACCTCCAAAACACTCTTCACGCACTCTTCCTTCAGGATAACTCCTCCCCCATTCCTCCTTCTATCCACACCATGGTAGAACAGTTTAAACCCTCCTCCAGTACACCTGGTCTTACTACCCTTCCATCTAGTCTCTCACACACAGAAGATCAACCTTCCTTCTCTCCATCATATTTACATTTACGGCATTTATCAGACGCTCTGATCCAGAGTGTCTTCAAATCCCTGATTACAGGGACAGTCCCCCTGGAGACACTCAGGGGATGAGGTCTTGCTCAGGGACCCAGTGGTGGGTAGTGCCAGAGGTGGGATTGAACCTGGGACCTCTTGAGCCACAGGTCCATAGACAGGTACCCCCAACTAGACCACCACCAGCCCTATATCAGCTCATTCTCTACCTTTACCAGTCTTGCTGCCAACATTCAAAGTCCATCCCACACTTCCACTCTCCTCCACTTCTTTCTCTCCATCTCCATCTGGACATGCCTTCCTCCTCTTCTTCTTCTCTTCTTTTTCCTTTCTTCTGTTTGTTTAAGTATTAGTTATTTTTTTTCAGTGTAATAGTGTATGTTTTCTTTAAAGAGAATCCATTTGAATTAAATGAGTTTGAATGAAAGTGAGGACAGTGGAGTGGTGAGGATGGAGGGAGTAGAGGAGGTGAAGGTGGAGGAGTTTAAACACTCGGGGTGGACGGTTCAGAGTAATGGTGAGTGTGAAGGAGAGGAGAAGAAGAGAGTGCAGGCAGGTTGGAATGGGGGGAGATAGATGGGGATCAGCAAGAGTGAAAGGGAAGGTTCACAGGTAGGTAGTGTGACCAGCTATAATATCCATTGGAGATGGTGTCAGAGTTAAGGATGCAGAGATTTGTGTCGGGAGGATCGAGGACAGGCAGGATTAGGGACGAGTATATTAGAAGGACTCAGCTCGGGTTGGACAGTTTGCAGGATAATAGTGAGACCAGCTATGGTATGTCATGATACATGTCTCCTGTTTGGATGTTAGGAGCAGTGGTGTCCTAGTCTTTCAGAATTCACTTTGTCCATTGGTGGAAGGTGGTGCAGTGGATTCGGCTGTCACTTCACTTGGTGTCCCAACAGGGAACCCGTTCTATTCTGATTTGGAATTCTGAACTGTTCTAACAACATTAACCTTGTTCAGAACCTTTCCAGCTGGAACTATGGCAACATTGGTGGTGCATCATGTCTTTGTTAACTTTGATGTATAGCCCCTCCTCCAATGGCGACGCCCTTGATTACAGCGCAGCAAACTGGTGGAAATGAGGCCTGGTTCAAAACCTTGATTCAAAGACCTGCCTGATACAATTTGAATGAAAGGCTGCAACTGTGTCTTCTATAGCAGCATACGGTGCACAAGCAGCTAGGCCTCAGATGACTGTTAATGCACTGTTTCCCCCTACTGGATAAATTGTGAACTGCAGTAACAAAGATCCTGAAAAAGGTAAATGTCAATTTTTCTACCCAAATTCACGCCAGGTGGACTGGAGGCGAAATACTGGGTGATGTACTGTCTTCATGTCAGTGTGTCCTGTGATGGTTGTCCTTGTCCAGGTTGGGATAAGTGTCTCTGCGAACTGATGAATTTGTTGTCAAACTGACGCTTTAATATCATTTCTGGCAGCTTTAAGGGTGGAAATCTGTTCGGTTCCATAAACCAAACCAGGATTTAGCTCAGGATTTGTATTAACGTTGTAGGGTGGAGCTCTCTGGTGCTTCCCGCACAGGCTGTTAATTGTTTCGCTTTGGAATTTTATGGGCTCACTGTGAACGAGGTGTGAGGAGATGTGCCACTGATTCTCCAACAGGTCCGTGATTAAGATTGAGACTGAGGACAACAGGGAGACACGTTCGCCAAAGGATGCCCTGCTGCTTTGGTGCCAGATGAAAACAGCAGGGTAAGAGCGGTCCCGTTTAATGCATATTAAATAAAATAAATTATACTAAAATGGTCATTAAACTATAAAATGGTATAAACTATTATTCGTAATGAATATACATAACAATGATTATTAAATATAAAACTAAGGATGCAACAGTGAAATTGGAATTCAATTGGTATCTGATAAGAGATTATTTTTCAGGTAGGTTTGGTCGCAGTTTCTGCTTTTTAAAAATTTGTAATAATTTTAGCTTCAGGACAGATTTACATGAATAGCCGTAATAATAATAACAACAAGAAAAATAATATTTGTTATAATTTTCATTAAAATACTTTTAATACTAATACAAATCGTAGTACTGCTACTAATAATAATATAATGTAACTAAATATATACATACATTTTGTATTATACTTTAAAAATATTAATTAAAATATTAATTGTTTAAATGGGGTTTAAAAGCTTTTTGGATGAGATGATCTTCATTCTTTAGTGAGTTTTGTAATCAGTGTTATTCCCCTGCAGGTATCCGGAGGTTAATATTCATAATTTCACCACGTGCTGGAGGGATGGACTGGCTTTCAACAGCTCTAATACCCGTCTAGGTCAGGATGGACGTGGAAACGCATTTCCTCTTTTTTTGCTCATACTGGTGAAGCTACTGAATTAACCTGACTGTGTCTCCGTTCTCAGACCCGATCTGATCGAGTTTCATAAACTGACAAGATCAAACGCCACACACAACCTCCAGCAGGCCTTCAGCATCGCAGAGCAGAGTCTGGGCCTTACTAAGCTGCTGGATCCAGAAGGTCAGGGTTCACTTCAGCAAAGATCCAGACCCTCTTGTGTGTTTAGTGTCCTGTTGAGGAACAGTTCTGCAGTTCCTGAAGGACAGTTCCTGAAGGACAGTGTTGTTGTCTCTCATATTCAGTCCAGTCTCTGTACCTGAGCAGTTCTCCAGATCTTCTGAAGGACAGTGTTATTTGTCTCTCATGTTCAGTCCAGTCTCTGTACCTAGGCAGTTCTCCAGTCTTCCCTGAAGGACAGTGTTGTTGTCTCTCATGTTTCAGGTCAGTCTCTCATGCCTGAGCAGTTCTCAGATCTTCCTGAAGGACAGTGTTGTTGTCTCTCATGTTTCAGTCCAGTCTCTGTACCTGAGCAGTTTGATATTAGTTCTGTTGGTTAATCCCACACAGTGATCTACGTCTGAACCTTCAAGCAGAACAAAGTGTTTAGCTTAAGACATGAAGCAGTGAAGAAACAGGTGCACCTGGTATCTTTAGACACTTTGCAGACTGGAGCACTAAAACATTTGTTCCCGTTTAATTTAATCGATTCAGTCAGACAAAGTCTAACAGGCAGAAAATACTATTTTTGCACCAAAAAGTTGATTCTCTATAAAATAGAAAGAGGGGATCAGGACTATACTAAACTTCGCTGGCCTACAATCGTGTCTTCTATATATATATACACTAGAGGAACAGCTCAGGTTGGATGGTTTGAAGACCGAGTGAGAGAAGCAAGATTGAATTGGTTTGGACATGTCCAGAGGAGAGACAGGAGTGAATTGTCTAAACCTTATTCTAACGATTATTTGTCTTTCCCTTCAGATGTGAACACAGAGAATCCTGATGAAAAGTCCATTATAACATATGTGGTGTCCTACTATCACTACTTCTCCAAAATGAAAGCTCTGATAGTGGAGGGCAAAAGGATCGGGAAGGTGAGTCTCACTGATCTCTCACTTTTGTAGGTCAATTTACAGTGATCAGTGCACGACAACAAGAAAAAATGGATTCAAACCAAAAGACTAGTTGGGTTAATAGTTGTGTTAAAACATGCATGTGTTTGTGTGTGTGTGAGAGAGAGACAGACAGGGACAGAGACAGAGAGAGAGAGCAGTGAGAGAGAGAGAGGCAGGGTGAGAGAGAAAGAGAGATAGAGGAAAAGACAGACAGAGAGGGTAGGGTGGGAGAGAGTCAGAGAGAACAGAGAGCAGAGAGAGAGACAGAGAGAGTGGAGACAGGGAGAGAGAAGAAGGGGAAGGGAAAAAGACAAAGAAAGAGACAGGTAACGAGAGAGAGAGATAGTAAAAACAGTCAAATTAATGTTAACACCAGCAGAAGATACACAGCCTTTGGACAATTCTAAAATACTTTGAAAAAGTTGGAACCTGTAAATTAAACTTTAGTAAAGGCGCTGTTGTACACTATTGTAAATTTGAAGTGTAAACTATTGATAAAACGGGTTTAAACTCTGGTTTATAAACGTTTCAAAAGGTGGTGCATAAACTAATGTAAACGTGTTATGTAGCTATTTGCAAAGACAGTTTATGTAAACTATTGCAAAGGTGGTGTAAATTAATGTAAAGGTGGTGTCTAAATTAATGTAAAGGTGGGGTGTAAACACATGTAAAGGCAGGTTGTAAACTTCTGTAAAAATGGTGTGTGATCTATTGTAGAGGCGATATTTACAGTATGGTAAAGGCAGGCTGTAAACTGTTGTAAAGAGTAGTGTAGGTAGTGTAGAGATTGTGTGAAAACGTGTTCTCCTGTAGGTTCTGGACAATGCCATAGAGGCGGAGAAGGTGATCCAGCGCTACGACGCCTTGGCGTCTGACCTGCTGGAGTGGATCGAGAAGACAGTCGGCATCATCAGTAACCAGAAAGTTCGCCAACTCACTACGGGGTGTCAGCAGCAGCTGCAGGCCTTCACCACCTACTGCACCATCGAGAAGCCCATAAAGTAACACTTTAGCATTTAGCATCAATCACACCCAACATCCCAACCCAGCATAAGGGGTGCTGGTGGTCTAGTGGTTGTACTTGTCTATGGACCTATGGATCAAGAGGTCCCAGGTTCAGTCCCACCTCCAGCACTACCACCACTGGGTCCCCGAGACCCTGAACCCTGAGTGTCTCCAGGGGGGACTGTCCCTGTAATCAGGACATGGACGTCTCTCTGGATCACAGCGTCTGATAAATGCTGTAAATGTAAACATCAACTTTAGCCATAAGCACTTTTATTTTACAGCTAATCTCAGATCAAGCCATTAGGATTTTCACTTTACAGTTAATCTTATTTTAAGGCATTAGCATTATTGTTTATACAGGTAACTTTCAGAATAGTTTTAACCCATAAACTTGGCTTTAAGATTATGTTTGGCCATTATCACTTTTAGTTAACTGCTGATCTTTTCATTAGCCATTGGCATTCTAATTTCACAGCTATCTTTAGCCTTACCCATTAGCATTCTTACAGCCTCTTAGCACTCTTCACGTTAGTCATTACCATTTTACCATTTGACAGCTAATCTTAGCTTTAGCTGTTAGCACATTTATTTTACAGCTGTTCTTATCTTTAGCTGCTAGCACTTATTTTAAAGTTATTTTTATCTTTAGCTGTTAGCACTTATTTTACAGCTATTCTTAACTTTAGCCATTAGCACACTTATTTTACAGCTAATTTTAGCTTTAGCCATTAGCACACTTATTTTGAAAGTGAAAGTGAAAGTGACAACCCTTGTCATTGCGAGGTCACAGCACAGCAAACATGAACCACAACGAAATTGGACCTCTTCTTAACCCATGCACACAAACACCATGCAGCAGTGGGCAGCTATTAGCGCCGAGGAGCAGTGGCCCAGGGGCGGTACCCTTGCTCAGGGGTACCTCAGGGCAACCTACTTGTGAGGGAATCGAAATATTTTGTAGATAATCTTAGTTATTAGCACCCTTACAGCTTGTCTTAGCTTTAGCCATTAACACACTTATTTTGTGGCTATTAGCACTCTTACAGCTAATTTCTTTAGCTTCCAGAACTCTTATTTGAACACTTATTCTTATTTTATAGCTAATTTGTTTTTTTTTATGTTAGATGTTAGCACTAGCCCTTAGCACTGGTGGTTTAAGCATGTCTGTCTGGTGTGTTTGTTCAGGTTTTTTTTCCAGTTTTATTTGTAATGTTTTAAACAATGAACTTGTTTGGTTTTGGTGTTGGTTCCTGCAGGTTCCAGGAAAAGGGAAACCTGGAGGTTCTATTGTTCACCATCCAAAGCAAACTCAGAGCAAACAACCAGAAACCGTATGTGCCTCATGAAGGAAAACTCATCTCCGACATCAACAAGGTGAAGATCACTGCAGTGTTTTTCATATACATCACTAAATAACACACGAAACCTTCAATACATACACAATATTACACACGATTCACTATAAAATACACAATATTACACACGATTCACTGTAAAATACACAATATTACACACGATTCACTAAAATACACAATGTACACGATTCAGTATCAAAATACACAATATTACTACGATTCACTATAAAATACAGAATATTACACACGATTCACTATAAAATACACAATATTACACACGATTCAGTAAAAATACACAATATTACACACGATTCACTACTCATACACAATATTACACGATTCACTATAAAATACACAATATTACGATTCACTGTAAAATACACAATATTACACGATTCACTATAAAATACACAATATTACACACAATTCACTATAAATACACAATATTACACACGATTCACTATAAAATACACAATATTACACACGATTCACTATAAAATACACAATATTACACACGATTCACTGTAAAATACACAATATTACACACGATTCACTATAAAATACACAATATTATGATTCACTATAAAATACAGAATATTACACACGATTCACTATAAAATACACAATATTACACACGATTCACTATAAAATACAGAATATTACACACGATTCAGTATAAAATACACAATATTACACACGATTCACTGTAAAATACACAATATTACACACGATTCACTATAAAATACACAATATTACACGATTCCACTATAAAATACACAATATTACACGATTCACTATAAATACTACAATATTACACGATTCACTATAAAATACACAATATTACACACGATTCACTGTAAAATACACAATATTACACACGATTCACTATAAAATACACAATATTACACACGATTCACTATAAAATACACAATATTACACACGATTCACTGTAAAATACACAATATTACACACGATTCCTATAAAATACACAATATTACACGATTCACTATAAAATAATATTACACGATTCACTGTAAAATACACAATATTACACACGATTCACTACAAATACACAATATTACACGATTCTATAAAATACAGAATATTACACACGATTCACTATAAATACAATATTACACGATTACTATAAATACAGAAAGAATATTACACGATTCAGTATAAAATACACAATATTACACACGATTCACTGTAAAATATACAGAATATTA
This sequence comes from Hepsetus odoe, assembly GCA_017165825.1. NCBI lineage: Eukaryota > Metazoa > Chordata > Actinopteri > Characiformes > Hepsetidae > Hepsetus > Hepsetus odoe. The sequence goes on from CM029375.1 coordinate 28,174,163, forward strand.
CACACGATTCACTATAAAATACACAATATTACACACGATTCACTATAAAATACACAATAGTACACACGATTCACTATAAAATACAGAATATTACACACGATTCAGTATAAAATACACAATATTACACACGATTCACTGTAAAATACACAATATTACACACAATTTACTATAAAATACAGAATATTTTACGATTCACTGTAAAATACACAATATTACACACGTTCACTGTAAAATACACAATATTACACGATTCACTATAAAATGCAATATTACGATTGCTATAAATACAGAATAATACACACGATTCACTATAAAATACACAATATTACACCGATTCACTATAAATACAGAGAATAATACACACGATTCACTGTAATACACAATATTACACACGATTCACTATAAAATACAGAGAGATATTACACACGATTCTGTAAAATACACAATATTACACGATTCACTATAAAATGCAGAATATTACACACGATTCACTATAAAATACAGAATATTACACACGATTCAGTATAAAATACACACTATTGCACACGATTCACTATAAAATACACAATATTACACACGATTCAGTATAAAATACACACACACTATTACGATTCACTATAAAATACACAATATTACACACGATTCAGTATAAAATACACAATATTACACACGATTCAGTATAAAATACACACTATTACACACGATTCACTATAAAATACACAATATTACGATTATTATAAAATACACAATATTACGATTCAGTAAAATACACAATATTACACGATTCACTATAAAATACACAATATTATACGATTCACTATAAAATACAGAATATTACACACAATTCAGTATAAAATACAGAATATTACACACAATTCACTATAGAATACACAATATTACACACGATTCAGTATAAAATACACACAATATTACACACGATTCACTTTAAAATACAGAATATTACACACGATTCACTATAAAATACACAATATTACACACGATTCACTGTAAAATACACAATATTACACACGATTCAGTATAAAATACAGAGAGATATTACACGATTCTGCCAAACACAGAATATTACGATTCAGTATAAAATGCAATATTACGTTGAGTATAAAATACACAATATTACACGATTCACTATAAAATACAGAATATTACACCACGATTCACTATAAAACACAGAATATTACACACGATTCAGTATAAAATACACAATATTACACACGATTCAGTATAAAATACACACTATTACACACAATTCACTATAAAATACAGACTATTACACACGATTCACTATAAAATACACAATATTACACACGATTCACTATAAAATACAGAATATTACACCCGATTCATATAATACAGAAATATTTTACGATTCAGTAAATACACAATATTACACACGATTCACTATAAAATGCAATATACACGATTCTTTATAAATACAGACTATTACACGATTCACTATAAATCACACAATATTATACACGATTCACTATAAAATACACAATAATACGATTCACTATAAAATACAATATTACACAGTTCTGTAGTAGAATAATACACGATTCACTATAAAATACACAATATTACATGATTCACTATAAAATACACAATATTACACACAATTCAGTATAAAATACAGAATATTACACACAATTCACTATAAAGTACAATATTACACGATTCAGTAAGTACAATATTACTACGATTCTGTAAGCTACGCAATATTATACAATTCAGTATAAAATACAGAATATTACATAAATTCACTATAAAATACACATACCTGCGATTCAGTAAAAATACAATATTACGATTCACTATAAAATACACAATATTATACACAATTCACTATAAATGACTATTACACACGATTCACTATAAAATGCACAATATTACACAATTCAGTATAAATACAAGAATATTACACGATTCTATAAAATACACAATATTACACACGATTCAGTAAAAATACACAATATTACACACGATTCACTATAAAATACACAATATTATACACAATTCACTATAAAATACAGAATATTACACACGATTCACTATAAAATACACAATATTACACACAATTCACTATAAAATACACAATATTACACACGATTCAGTAAAAATACACAATATTACTGATTCAGTAAAATAATATTACACACGATTCACTATAAATACACAATATTACACACGATTCACTATAAAATACAGACTATTACACACGATTCACTATAAAATACACAATATTACACACGATTCACTATAAAATACAGAATATTACACACGATTCACTATAAAATACACAATATTACACACAATTCAGTAAAAATACAGAATATTACACACAATTCACTGTACAATACACACCAATAATGTACATTCACTATAAAATACACAATATTACACGATTCAGTAAAATACACAATATTACACGATTCACTGTAAATACAGACTATTACACGATTCACTATAAAATACACAATAATACACGATTAAGCTGCCAAAATGCAATATTACGATTCAGTAAAAATACACAATATTACACACGATTCACTATAAAATACACACTATTACACACGATTCAGTATAAAATACACAATATTACACACGATTCACTGTAAAATACAGAATATTACACACGATTCACTGTAAAATACCATGACTGTACGATTCACTATAAAATACACAATATTACATGATTCACTATAAAATACAATATTACACGATTCGGTATAAAATACACCTACAATATTACACGATTCAGTAAAAATACTGCAATATTACTACGATTCACTATAAAATGCAATATTACCGATTCAGTAAAAATACACAATATTACACACGATTCAGTAAAAATACACAATATTACACACGATTCACTGTAAAATACAGAATATTACACACGATTCAGCATAAAATACAGACTATTACACACGATTCACTATAAAATACACAATATTACACACGATTCAGTAAAAATACACAATATTACGATTCGCACAAAATACAGAATATTTCTACGATTCAGTAAAATACACAATATTACACGATTCACTATAAAATACACACAATATTACACACGATTCACTGTAAAATATACAGAATATTACACACGATTCACTATAAAATACACAATATTACACACGATTCACTGTAAAATATACAGAGAATAACTACACAGTTCACTATAAAATACACAATATTACACGATTCACTATAAAATACAGTATTACACGATTCCACTGTAAAATATACAGAATATTACACACGATTCACTATAAAATACACAATATTACACACGATTCACTGTAAAATATACAGAATATTACACACGATTCACTATAAAATACACAATATTACACACGATTCACACTATAAAATACACAATATTACACGATTCACTTTAAAATACAGAATAGCCACACCTGATTCACTATAAAATACAATATTACACCACGATTCACTGTAAAATACACAATATTACACCGATTCACTATAAAATACAGAATATTACACACGATTCACTATAAAACACAGAATAATACACGATTCAGTAAAAATACACAATATTACACACGATTCACTATAAAATACACAATATTACACACGATTCACTGTAAAATATACAGAATATTACACACGATTCAGTATAAAATACACAATATTACACACGATTCAGTATAAAATACACAATATTACACACGATTCACTGTAAAATATACAGAATATTACACACGATTCACTGTAAAATACACAATATTACACACGATTCACTATAAAATACAGAATATTACACACGATTCAGTATAAAATACAGAATATTACACACGATTCACTATAAAACACAGAATGTTGCCACGGTTATTAAAAATACAATATTACACACGATTCACTATAAAATACACAATATTACACACGATTCACTGTAAAATATACAGAATATTACACAGTATTAAAATATACACAATACACCGATTCACTGTAAAATATACAGAATATTACACACGATTCAGTATAAAATACACAATATTACACACGATTCACTGTAAAATACACAATATTACACACGATTCACTATAAAATACAGAATATTACACACGATTCACTATAAAACACAGAATATTACACACGATTCAGTAAAAATACACAATATTACACATGATTCAGTAAAAATACACAATGTACACGATTCGCAAATACACAATATTACACACGATTCACTGTAAAATATACAGAATAGTACACACAATTCAGTAAAATATACAGAATATTACACAATCAATTCTACATCAAGTGTAGTATTTTTAATAAATAAAATAAGTGACAATACAGTATATTTAACAAATTATTCAAGATAAAAATGCAGTAAATTTCATGACCAATGATAAATCAAATCCAGTAATTTAACCGAATCATTTTAATTAAAATGACTCCTTTTCCAATCATTCTAAATAAAAATCAGCACATTATAAATAACAATACTAAATAAAGGTGATTTAGCAGATCTTTCATAATATAAATGCAGTACATTTAACAAATAATTCTAAATAAAATGAAAGTATATTTAATAAATAAATTTATTAAAACTTTGTACATTTAAAACAATTTTTTGTTAAAATACTGTGTGAGATACTCAGTGTGAGGTTAAAAGCAATAACAATAAGACTGTTCTTAAAATGGTATTGAACATTGTATTTTGAGCAAAAAGAGCAGTTTTGCACAATTTATATTCAAGGTAAAAATAATGGCACATAACAGTGTAATGGTCATTACTTCAGTTTATAATGACATTTTTCAGATTGTAATGAATCCCTCACTGTGCACATTTTATATAACATATATTTTATACTTATTTTATACTTTACACTTTTATACAAGTTGTTATTCTGTGTAGACGCATACATTGCTACTTATTTTACTGCACAGCAATGTACAC
>CM029375.1:28186613-28189113 GCA_017165825.1 Hepsetus odoe
CTTCCAGGCCGAAGTGTTTGATTTTTTTCTCCGGTTCTGTCAGGAGTCGGGTCTGGCCCACGTGGAGCTCCCGACCACGGTGGAGACGGTGGAGGCCGCCATCAACAAGCACATGGAGTTCACCACCACCATGGAGCTGAACCTGCACCGAATCAAGGCCGTCATCGAGGCGGGAGAGAGTCTCATCAGCCAGAGCAACATCTACTCCGAGCGAATCCGAGAACGAGTGGATTTACTCGCTACCAGGTGAGAGAACGCAGAAAACCCATGCATGCTTTTCCCCCGGTACCAGGAACCAGCCGAACCCAGGCTGTCCCACAAAGAGATGTTTATATTGTAAATGAGGCGAACGGAACCCCACCCGGAAGCGCAGAAGCTAGTAAGTCCAAAAGCACAAAACAGTCGGTTTGCCTTCTGATTGGTCGGAAATAGACCATTTTCAAGATTCCATCAGATTATTTGTCATACAAACAACTACATTCAGAGAAATGTGTCCCAAAATGAATCCTACAACTGGAGTGTAAAGTAAACAAACTCATTTTAGATCTAAACTAATAATAAATATTACTTCATAAAATAATCGTTGAATAAATCTCAGTGTAAACTGCGCATACGAGAAGCGCAAACACACTAAAACACACTCAAACACTCAAAAAGTGAAATAGAAGATGTAAATACAGTAGTGCAGAAAAATATCTAAATATAAAATATACAGAGGAATACGGGGTGATGTGTGAATACAGAAAAATATAGAAAAAGAAAGAATATTAATAAAGCGAAATAAAAAAAACAATAAAATTCACACAAATAAATCAATCTCAGCTTCCAGGACGAGAAAACATTCGTCTGATTAGGTTTTCGTCTTCCACATGAATCGAAATCTTATTTTCATTTCCTTTCCAGCGATTAAAAAAATAAACTAGTCAGAAAATAATAAAATAAAGAATAAACCTTAAACAGAGATATTTTCACTTTTTCAATATCCTGTTACACGTAATTCATCTTTTTTATTTTAAGATCATTAATGTTAATATCATTTATTGAAAGTTTTTGTCTTTATTATGTAAAAAGTGCTCCTTTCGTGGTTTGTGATTTAGACTTGTCATTATTTGCACTTTTGCCTCCATTCTTTGTGATTTTACACGTTTAGCTGTAAATCCTCTGTGAGCTGCGATTTTACATATTTAATTTTATAAAATTCTGCATTGTTTACACACCAGTTTCTTTCATTTTTCCCTGTTTTTGTACATTTGCATTTATAAACCACAGCTCTATTTTTATGCTTTATTTTTGATTTGATTTGATTTTTGTTGAATTTTATTACCTTAAGTTATTAGTTCGTCTTTATTCTTATTAAGCTCTTCCTCCATCATCTAGTATCCAGAATTCGTTCTTATTTCATGTTGAAGCGACTCAGGAACGACATAAACTGCTTGGTGGGTGGAGCCCCTTTATCTAGAACCTTTAGACACTTTGCAGCCTGGAGCACTGAAACATTTATTGCAGTTTAATCAAATGGACTCCATCTGACGGATCGGACAGGAATAAATAGTGTTATTTGCACCAACAAGGTGATTCACTGCAAAATGTGAAGACTTTTGCACAGGGCTGTGAGTCACCTGACTGGAGGGCATCATTTCTTAAAGAAAAGCTCCTCTGCATTCAAAACCCAACCTCAAATTAAAAACGGAAGCAGAAACTGGAGAAGTGAAGCAGAATATCTCTGGAAAAGTAAGGTTGTCCTCCTGCCTGTCTGTGGTTGCTTCTGGGACGACAGGTCTTGTTTTTTGTCTTGGGATCAGGCAGGACGGGCCTCTGATGTCTGTTCATCATTCTTCCCGACATCATTGTAGGAGTGAATTGTGAATGGAGCTCAGTTCGGACGCTCTGACCGCCTTTGTTGGACGGCGAGAGCAGCTGCTCCGTCAGACGCCCCTCGTTTTAAAACAACGCCTCTCCCTTTTGAAGGGGCCACTAAGAAGCGCCCGGGCCGGTCCCGCCTGCTCAACAATAAAAAGCATGAAATCGGCCGTGAAAGGGACCGGCTGGCACCCGGACGCCCCCTTTTCTCAGGAGGCGACCCAGCGCCGAGCTGCAGGCCGCTCAGCGTCACAGCGCTGTGATTTATTGGGTGTTTGGGTGTGTTTGGCCCGCAGGGGGAACCAGAACCGGGAGCTGGCCCAGCAGTGGCTCAGTAAACTCAACGACCAGTGGGAGCTGCAGAGGTTCCTGCAGGACTGCCATGAGGTAAGACAGGTCGATGCTTTTATTCTGACAGACATGGAAACGGGCGATCCACATACACGATGCTGGACTTAGAGAGAAAAAAACACTTTTAGATTAAATAATACTTCCAAATGTACGATTCATGTGGGACAGATTAGTACATAGGGTGTCTTCCTGTCTTCCTGTCATCTGCATCTTTCTCCTTCAAACTGACCACCTGCATGTCCTCTCTCACCACATCCACAAACCTCCTCTTTGTCCTCTATCTTCTCCT
>CM029375.1:28191613-28216996 GCA_017165825.1 Hepsetus odoe
CCTCTCTCTCTCCCTCTCTCTCTCTCTCTCTCCAGAATCTCCCTCTCTCTCTCTCTCTCTCCCTCTCTCTCTCTGTCTCTCTCTGTCTCTCTCTCTCTCTCTCTCTCTCTCTCCCTCTCTCTCTCTCTCTCTCTCTCTCTCTCTCTCTCTCTCTCTCTCTCTCCCTCACTCTCTCCCTCTCTCTCCCTCACTCTCTCCCTCTCTCTCTTACCATATGCCCTCTTTCCCCGCCTCCCCTCCTCTCTCGTGCTGTTTCTCCATCGCTCTTCGGTGCGTTTTCACGCTTTTTTTCTTTCATCGTGTTTGGATTTTGCAGCAGGAGAGATGAGGTACTGCAGACCTCACACACACACACACACACACACACACAGAAGAGAGAAATGGGGAATAAAGGCGACGGAGGAATACAATATAAGCGCCAGGGCGCCGTGGAAGCGGCGTGAAGAGGGGAGGAGGACAACCATTTCTCTCTATTTCCCTCTATTTCTATTTCTTTCTCATTCTCTTTCTTCCTCTCTCACTACCTCGCTCTGTTTTCCGTCTCTCTTTTTCTCTTGATCTAGTTATCTTCCTCCCTGCCTCTCTTTCATTTTTCTCCCTTTCCTCTCCCTCTCAGCCTGTTTGTTTTCCTCCTTCTCTCTTGCTCTCTCTTTTCTCCCTTGCTCTCTCGATCTGTCTCCGCTGTGAGAGACATTTGCAGGCTGACAGTGTTTATTTTGTGACCGCTGTGTCCCGTGATGGAGACACTCGCTCCGTCCGTCCGTCCGTTCCGTCCCGGACCGGGATTCACTCAGAGAGCAGCGTCCACCGAGTCCTGATCTCAGCTCTGTCTCCTGAAGCTCCGTTTTGGCTCGTCGTCTGTCGGTCCGGGTGTTTTGGTCTGAGACTCCAGCAGGGTTTGGGTTCTGGGTGGAACATGTGGTTCTAGGACTGAACCTGCGGGTAATTCTGCCTCTCTGCGTTTAGAACTTTTGCATGAACACCTCAATTAGCCCAGATTCCTATGGACATGTTCACGTCTAGATAACAATTAAACCTCAATATTATGAGGTACTTCTGCCATCAGAACCGTTCTGACCAGGGTCTGACGGTGGGCTGTGGTTCTAGATCCCTTAAGTCCTGTAAGTTGGGATGTGGGTCCATGCAGGGGACTAGTTTGTCCAACAGATGCTGGATGAACTGAGATGTGGGGAATGTGGAGGAACACCTTGAACTCTTTGTTCTCCAGTGGGTTCCGGATCCAGTGTGAGGGACTGTTTTCTTGCTGTTGTCCAGAGTGTCTCAATGTGTCCATCATCTTCCCATCTTGCATCCTGGTGCCTTCTCTTCACCAGGTAAAGACACACACCCGGCCGTCCACATGATGGAAAAGACCCATCAGAACCAGCCCACCTTCTTCCATCGCTCCTTAGTCCGGTTCTGATGTCCATCTTTGGGTGGTGGACAGGCAGCATGGACACTCTGACCTTCTGCAGCTCCTCGCACAGCTGTACTGTGTGTTCTGACACCTTTCTATCAGAACCAGAACTTTTTCAGGACTTTGTGCTTCAGCAGCTCTTCTATGGAATCAGAATGATCAGTGAGTCTTGAGCAACCCGGTTCTCCGGTTCTCTTTTCTTGATGCACTTTTGGTCCGTTCTGATCACCGCACACAGGAACCCCCCACAAGACCTCCCGTTTTGAAGATGTTCTGACCCAGTTCATCCCTCAGATCCTCATATTTGTCTATTTTTCCTGCTTCCAACATCAGCTTCAACATGAAGAACCGACTCTTCACTTCACTGCCTGATATCTCCACCACTGACAGGAGAACCTGAAGCACCCTGACTGGGTTAAGCAGAGGATGCAGGATGATATATACTTACATATATCAAATTAGTATTACATTAGTTTTTTTTTTTTTGAGCTCGCTAAAGTGGTCTTTTGAACCGTGTGTGTGTGTGTGTGTATTGTGTGTGTGTGTGTGTGTGTGTGTGTGTGTGTGATGTGTGTGTGTGTGTGTGATGTGTAATGGGGTTTTTGTGTGTTTTTCAGCTGGGGGACTGGGTGACGGAGAAGATGCTGATGGCTCGAGACACGTCCCGCGATGAAGCTCAGAAGCTCCACAAGAAGTGGCTGAAACACCAGGCCTTCATGGCTGAACTGGCGCAGAACAAGGAGTGGCTGGACAAGATCGAGAAGGTAAAGGAAGCTCGCTTTCTCCAGCCGACGTCTGCTAAAGTAACATCTGGGCGACAGCGCCCCCTGCGGGCGGGGAGTGGGCGGCGGGGACGGGGGTGGAGGCTGATAACCTGAAGCAGCAGATCCGGTCTGTGCCTGGTGCACCTGCGCTGTGGAGACAGAAGGGTTTCTGATATTGTGGCCACTGAGTGGGTGTTTCCGATAAAGTGGCCACTGAGTGGGTGTTTCTGATAAAGTGGCCACTGAGTGGGTGTTTCAGATATTGTGGCCACTGAGTGGGTGTTTCTGATAAAGTAGCCACTGAGTGGGTGTTTCTGATAAAGTGGCCACTGGTGGAGTGTTTCAGATATTGTGGCCACTGAGTGGAGTGAGGCTCACTGACAAAGTGGCCACTGAGTGGGAGTTTCTGATAAAGCGGCCACTGAGTGGGTGTTTCTGATAAAGCGGCCACTGAGTAGGTGTTTCTGATATTGCGGCCACTGAGTGGGTGTTTCTGATAAAGCGACCACTGGTGGGTGTTTCTATAATGTGGCCAGGGCGTGTCGGGGTGTTTCCGATATTGTGGCCACTGAGTGGGTGTTTCTGATAAAGTGGCCACTGAGTGGTTGTTTCGATATTGTGGCCACTGAGTGGGTGTTTCTGATAAAGTGGCCACTGAGTAGGTGTTTCTGATAAAGCGGTCACTGAGTGGTTGTTTCTGATATTGTGGCCACTGAGTGGGTGTTTCTGATAATGTGGCCACTGAGTGGGTGTTTCTGATCGCGGCCACTGGTGGGTGTTTCTGATATTGGCCACTGAGTGGGTGTTTCTGATAAAGCGGCCACTGAGTGGGTGTTTCTGATAAAGCGGCCAGTGAGTGGGTGTTTCTGATAAAGCGGCCACTGAGTGAGGTGTTCTGTCATAAAGCGGCCACTGAGTGGGGTGTTTCCTGATCGCGGCCACTGAGTGGGTGTTTCTGATATTGCGGCCACCGAGTGGGTGTTTCTGATAAAGTGGCCACAGAGTGGGTGTTTCTGATATTGTGGCCACTGGTGGGTGTTTCTGATAATGACCCATGGTGGGTGTTTCTGATAAAGCGGCGACTGAGTGGGTGTTTCTGATATTGTGGCCACTGAGTGGGTGTTTCTGATAAGCGGCCACTGAGTGGGTGTTTCTGATAAAGCGGCCACTGAGTGGGTGTTTCTGTAATAAAGCAGAGCTGAATCATGTAGAATTGTTGAGGTGTGTCACTTCGAGAGGGGGTTTAAAAGCACTTTTTTAAGCGAGTTGGTTATGAGACACCCTGAGACGGTGCTGAACTGTGCTAGTTTTGTGTCTCACATATCGCCTTAATGCCCGAGTCAGAGGAAAGAGAAGCTCTGTCAGAGTTTAAACTGGGGCAGAGGAGGTTTTTATGATGGAAATAAAACTACAGAAAAGACCAAATCAGCCCTCCTGGAATCACCAAGGAAGTGATTAGTTTTATTGTAGAATTTCACTGTTGACCAATAAATAAGGAATTTTGTATTTCTGGTGGCAAAAAATCTGAGCGTGAAAGGGAAGATTTAAAGGACAGTAGTGAAACCAGCAATGTTGTACGGGGACAGATCAGGTTGTACGTTTTGGGGACAAAGTTAGAGAAGCAAGGTTGCGTTGGTTTGGACATGTCCAGAGGAGGGACGATGAGTATATCAGGAGGAGGACGTTGAAGATGGAGCTGCCAAGAAAGAGGAGAAGAGGAAGACCAAAGAGGAGGTTTATGGACGGGGTGAGAGAGGACATACAGGTGGACGGTGTAAAAGAGAAAGATGCAGAGGACAGGAAGAAATGGAGATGGTTGATGCGGTGTGGGGACCCCTGAATGATAGCAGCTGAAAGAAGAAGAAGAAGAAGAAGAAGAAATCAAGTAATCACATATGTTTAATTTTACTTCTCATACATGAAATTCCCAAACGAGAGTCTGGTGTGGGTTTCCTCCCTTTCAGTACAGATCATTTAAGCTAAATGAGCAGCAACAGCTCCCCCTTGTGGAGAAGATGAAGAACTGATCGGGAGGAGCGTCTCTGTAACTCAGTTAAAGTGATTCAGTCAAAAAAAAAATCTGTCTGTTTCTGTCTCTCTCTCTCTCTCTGTCTCTCTCTCTTGCTTTCTCGCTCTCTCTGTCTGTCTCTCTCTCTCTCGCTCTCTCCTCTGTCTTTCTCTCTGCTTCTGTCTCTCTGTCTGTCTCTCTCTCTCTCTCTCTCTCTCTCTGTCTCTCTGTCTGTCTTTCTCTCTCTATCTCTCTGTCTCTTTCTGTCTCTGTCTGTCTTTCTCTCTCTGTCTCTCTCTCTGTCTGTCTCTGTCTGTCTCTCTCTGTCTCTCTCTCTCTCTCTCTCACTCTCTGTCTGTCTCTCTCTCTCTGTCTCTCTCTCTCTCTGTCTCTCTGTCTCTCTCTCTGACCCAGTATTGGTAGTTTGAGGTTTTCTGAAACCCTGAACTCGTTTTCATTAATAGCTGTGACGCTGAGCTGAAAGTGTCCTCGATGTTCTCTCTGCTCCACTTTCTCCTGATTTTGCTCTCCTGTGGCTCCACAAAGGCTCACCTGAGAGTCAGATCGAGTGACATGCATGAAACATAACGTTGCATTTTCAGATTAGCGAGATTTTGGCCCAGTCGCTTTTCTTTCTTTTACCCCTGCTGTTGGAGTGTTCTCTTGGACCCGAAGGGTGACACGTAAGATGTTTCTCTATGGACCCTTCAAGAACCCGATTCATCTTCAAACATTTTCAGTCAACACAGACAGCATGACACGTTTTTATGTGGTGTTTCCAATATTCTGTCCTTTTGTCCACAGCTTCACACTTAAAGAGAACCAATGTGTCACTAAATTAGCTGTGGTTTCCTAGTGTTTAGGGACAAGGCCCCAGGATCAGAAGGTCATGGGTTTGAATCCTGGACCAGTAGGTTGCCCTGAGGTACCTTTGATCAATGTACCGTCCCATCACTGCTCCCTGGCTGCTGGATATGTCTGCCCCCTGCTGGACGGTGTGTGTGTGTGTGTTAAATACAGGGAGTAGCTGTTTTGTTATTAGGAGTCAAGAGTGGCTGTAGTGAAGGTTTCTAGGCAACAGGAGTGACGTCTCCGTAGGTTGGACTGTCTCATTTAATGCTCATTCATGTCCCAGTCCATCCTTCAGTCTCCGAAGGACACACATATGTGGACCTTATATATATAAACATAAACAGACACCGTCTGTGTGCCCTCACCTGCTTTTAAAAAGCTGTCCAGCAGGAAATGCTTCTTATAACTTCATCGGGAATGGGCGGGGCTAAATAGCAGCATCAGAGATGTAGTTTCAGGGCCAAAAAAGGAGTTGAGCTGAACGGAGTGCAGTCAGTGAGGAGAATCTCCCGGTGACCGAGTGACGAGATGTTATGATGGTATTTTTGCTCCGTCGTCACGAGTGAGGCTGGCAGACGGAGGGTGAGGAGGGCGGTGCATTAGTTGCTAGGCAACACTTTCTTCCTCTCCATGTGTGAAGGTCATTTTTCCCCCTCTCCTCTCTTCTACTTCTCCAGCTGGGAAGCTGAACGGAAGTGAGAAGGTCTGGAAGCGCAGGCTGAAGGAAGCGACGTCACAAAGAACGCTTTTTAAATTTTTATTTCATTTGAACTGAATTGGCTTTATTCCTCCGGCCAGATGTGCCTTGCAGCAGCTCATTAGGATGAAGCTCCGCCTCTTTCCACAAATTTTTCCACAATTAAGTGGTTGAGACGGTGTTTCAGTTTGGAGAAGATTCTGGACTAAAACTGAACCCGTTCATGGTGGAGGGACACGAAGAACAGAGATTTAATTCAGATGGACTATTTTACCATCATCACCGTCCCACAGAGACACTCAGAGACACTCAGAGACACACAGAGACACACAGAGACACACAGACACTCAGAGACACTCAGAGACACTCAGAGACACACAGAGACACACAGAGACACACAGAGACACTCAGAGACACACAGAGACACACAGAGACACTCAGAGACACTCAGAGACACTCAGAGACACTCAGAGACACACAGAGACACACAGACACTCAGAGACACACAGAGACACTCAGAGACACTCAGAGACACACAGACACTCACAGACACTCAGAGACACTCAGAGACACACAGAGACACACAGACACTCAGAGACACTCAGAGACACACAGAGACACTCAGAGACACTCAGAGACACACAGAGACACTCAGAGACACACAGAGACACACAGAGACACTCAGAGACACACAGAGACACTCAGAGACACACAGAGACACACAGACACTCAGAGACACTCGGGACAGGAAATACACAAGTTGGGACTTCTGGTTTTGTTCACCCCCAGAAATCCGAGTCTGGACCTACTTTGGATCACTTTACAAACACTGGATTGTGGTGAATTTTGAAAAATTTATGATCAAATGGAAATAAATGAAAAATTACTCTTTAAATAAATATTGCAGCAGAAATAAACAATTTGAGCAAGTTTACATTTGCAGCATTTTATCAGATGCTCTTATCCAGAGACGTCCATGTCCTGATTACAGGGACAGTCCCCCTGGAGACACTCAGGGTTCAGGGTCTCAGGGACCCAGTGGTGGTAGTGCTGGAGGTGGGATTCCAACTTGAGCCACAGGTCCATAAGCAAATGTCCTACCACTAGACCAGCACCACCCAGTTCAGAAAACAAAACAAACAGGTATCATTATAATAAATCCGTCCCTTTTTTCAGTATATCTTCTTTATCTGAAGGGGTATGTCTTTGGTTTGATGTCTTTAGTCTCTGGTGAATGTCCTCTCTCTTTATCTAAAGCTTGGTGGACTCAGCAGCTCCTCTGGCTTTATGTCTCTGTACAATAATTAATCTCTCGTTATCTAATTCATCTGTTAACTGACACCCTACGGTTCCTCTGCCCACTAAAAACCTTCTGAAAGACTTCAGAGACAAGAAACACAACACAGTTCTGTGCAAAAGTCCTGAGCCCCTCATTTCTTCCCATTTTTCTTCTCCAGACTTTTTCATGTTTCTCAATGTACTGTTGAGGAACACTTCTCCAGATCTTCCTGAAGGACAGTGTTGTTGTCTCTCATGTTCAGTCCAGTCTCTGTACCTGAGCAGTTTCAGAAGCAGTGTGAGATCATCTCCACAGAGAACTGAGAGCAAAAGACAGCTGACATCCAAGGAATAGCTTTGGGACGTCCTTCAAGAAACCTGGAGAAGTGTTCCTGAAGAGGATTCAAAGAAAGGAGCTGGTCTAAGAGAGTTGAGGCTGTGGTGGTGGCGGCGGTGGTGGTGAATATGGACGTTAAAGCTGGTTAGAATGAAACTCTCTTTGTGTTTAGACTGGAGATACATGTGTTTGTACACAAATCACTGAACTTCTGTCTCACTTTCACACAGAACAGAAAGACAGGAGGGGTGAAGACTTTTGCACAGTGTCCGTCTGTATTAACAGATGATCAGATTAAGTAATGTTCATTTCTTCTGCAGACGGTTTAATAGGAACACAGCAGCAAGCTCTCCCTCTCTCTCTCCCTCTCTCTCTCCCTCTCAATCTCTCTCTCTTAATCTCTCTCTTTCTGCTCCCTGTCTCTCTCTCTGTCTTTCTCTCTGCTCCCTGTCTCTCTCTCTCTCTCTTTCTGCTCCCTGTCTCTCTCTCTCTCTATCCCTCTCTCTTTGATTCTCTGTCTCTCTCTCTCTCTCTCTCTCTGATTCTCTGTCTCTCTCTCTCTCCCTCTGTCTGTCTGTCTCTCTCTCTCTGTCTGTCTGTTTGTCTCTCTATCTCTCTCTCTCTCTTTTCCCTCCTCTCTTCCTACTCTTTTCCTCCCACTCGCTGTCCATCCCCACTGACTACATGTCTCTGTAAGTTCTGCTGCCACTGACACAGAAGTGAGTGATGCTGCGAGAGAGATTGTGTGTGTGTGTGTGTGTGTGTGTGTGTGTGTGTGTGTTCCTGTGAGGGAAAGCCTGCTGGGAAGATAGAGAGAGACAGAAAGAGAGAGAGTGTTATATAAAGCTTCTCTGAGCACCATGTTTAGCCTACTTATTCTGTGTGAATCAGTCACACACACACACACACACACACACACACACACACACACACACACACAGTAAACTGTTTTAACACTTATGATCATGTCGAGGTTTGCGGTTACTGACGGTCTTAAAGCCCAGATACATTATTAAGAGTATTATGTAGGTTTCTCATGCATTTTCTTATATGTGAGAAAAATCAGCATAAAAAAGGAATAATAAAGTCCACTTCCTTTAGACGCTCACCTTGTTTTTGGAAGGTGAGCTCAGCAGCTTCGTTAAGGGCGACTTCACCGTTACAGGAACTAACAGTAACTAACTGACTTTTATTTGAAGAATTAAGAATAAAAACACGTTTCCAACATATTTTGAGAGATCTAAAGGAAAAACTACAGCCTGTGTGTAGACCTGATGTTACTGCTTTTGTTTCTTGGGGAAATTCAAAGAATCACCTTTGATCTGAAATGTTACATTTATTACAGGAATGGAATTTGTGTAGTGACAGTGGTGGCCTAGTGGTTCGGGTGTTGGCTGCGTGATCGGAGGATCAGGGGTTCGAACCCCTTCCCAATGGGTTCCCCTGAGGTACCCTTGAGCAAGGTGCCGTCCCCGTCCTGCTCCTCCCTGCGATGGGCTGGAGACCTGTCCAGGGTGCGTCCCCTGTCCTCGCCCTGTGTGCGCTGGGTTGGACACCAGCACTCCCCTGCGACTCCGTTTGGGACAAGCGGCAGAAAATGGATGGATGGATGGAATTTGTGTTTAATAAGTTGCTACAGTTCAAAGGAATCTGATCCGAATCTGCTGACTAGTAGAATTAAACGTGAGCTGTATGCCCAAATACACCTGAGTTGCCTAAACTTCCAGCGTGTGTGTGTGTGTGTGTGTTTGCATGGTGGGTTGGCCTGATTTTGTGTCCTTGGCCACCGTATCCACGGTCACCACTGAGCACCCAGCCCCCATTACACATGGCCTTCAACCAGAAGTGTGTGTGTGTGTGTGTGTGCGTGCGTGCATGCATGTGTGCGTGCGTGTCTGTGTGTGTGTGTGTGTGTCCACCTACGTGTGTGTGTTCACGTGGTCATGGCTGTGAATTTACGAGTGTCTGTATTTCTGTGGACGTGATTCTCAGGCGAGAGGCCAAGGCTGAATTTAATTGACCAAAAAATTCCAATAAACAGATTTTTCCCATTTATTTCTTTAAACTGTAATCAAGCGATGTTTTATCCACCGACCCCGTCATCGCTTCTCAGAATCACATTCAGCTTTTTTATGATTAACACATAAACAGCAACCCAGCCACTAGGGATGCACAAGCCAGTGTATTTCTTCATGCTGGTACCAGTACCGGATAAATGGGGAGGGTTACATCAGGACGGACATCCGGTGTAAAACTTTGTCAAATCAATATGCGGACAACGATACAGAATTCCATACCGGATCGGTCGAGGCCCGGGTTAACAACGACCGCCATCAGTACTGTTAGCCTACAGGGTGCTGGTGGACACTGGACTACTGTTGGACAAAGGAGAAGAAGAAGAAGAGGAAGGCATGTTCAGAGGGAGGAGGAGAGAAAAAAGTGGAGGAGAGTGGAAGTGAGGGAGGAACTTTGAATGTTGGCAGCAGGACTGGTAAAGGTAGAGAATGAGCTGATATGATGGAGAGAAGGAAGGTTGATCTTCTGTGTGTGAGAGACTAGATGGAAGGGTAGTAAGGCCAGGTGTACTG
The DNA here is from genome assembly GCA_017165825.1 of Hepsetus odoe. Taxonomy (NCBI): domain Eukaryota; kingdom Metazoa; phylum Chordata; class Actinopteri; order Characiformes; family Hepsetidae; genus Hepsetus; species Hepsetus odoe. The sequence continues at coordinate 28,201,555 of CM029375.1, forward strand.
GAGGAGGGTTTAAACTGTTCTACCATGGTGTGGATAGAAGGAGGGATGGGGGAGGAGTTATCCTGAAGGAAGAGTATGTGGAGAGTGTTTTGGAGGTGAAGAGAGTGTCAGGGAGGGTGATGAGTTTGAAGCTGGAAGTTGAAGGTGTGATGATGAAAGTTGTTAGTGGTTATGCCCCACAAGCTGGTTGTGAGATGGAGGAGAAAGAAGAATTGTGGAGTGAGTTAGATGAAGTGATAGAGAGTGTACCCTGGGGAGAGAGAGTGGTGATTGGTGCCGATTTTAATGGTCATGTTGGTGAAGGGAACAGAGGTGATGAGGAGGTGATGGGTAGGCATGGTGTCAAGGAGAGGAATACTGAAGGTCAGATGGTTGTAGATGTTGTGAAAAGGATGGAAATGGCTGTAGTTAATACTTGTTTGAAGAAGAGGGAGGAGCACAGGGTGACGTATAAGAGTGGAGGAAGATGCTCACAGGTGGATTATATTCTTTGCTGGAGGGTCAGTCTGAAGGAGACTGTAAAGTAGTGACAGGGGAGAGTGTAGCTAAACAGCATAGGATGGTGGTCTGTAGGATGACCTTGGAGGTCAAGAAGAGGAGGAAAGTGAGGGCAGAGTGGAGGATCAAGTGGTGGAAGCTGAAGGAGAAGGACTGCAAGGTGGAATTCAGGCAGGAGTTAACACGAGTACACGAGTGATCAGGCAGACGGCTAGAAATGTACTTGGTGTGACATCTGGAAGGAAGAAGGAGGAGAAGGAAACCCGGTGGTGGAACCGAGAAGTCCAGGAGTGTATACAGAAGAAGAGGGAGGTGAAGAAGATGTGGGACAGTCAGAGAGATGAAGAAAGTAGACAGGAATACAAGGAGATGAACTGCAGGGTGAAGAAAGCAGTGGTGAAGACTGAAGATCAGGTGTTTGCTGAATTGTATGAGAGGTTGGACAGTAAAGAGGGAGAAAAGGACCTTTACTGATTGGCTAGACAGAGAGACAGATCTGGTAAAGATGTGCAGCAGGTCAGGACGATTAAAGATAGAAATGGTAACGTACTCACAGGTGAACAGAGCGTGTTGAGCAGATGGAAGGAGAACTTTGAGGAGCTGATGAATGAAGAAAATGTGAGAGAGAGAAGACTGGATGATGTGAGAAGAGTTAACCAGGAAGTGCAGCAAATAAACAAGATGGAAGTAAGGGCAGCGATGAAGAATTTGAAGAATGGTGGAAGCATGGAGGTGTTTAGGGGAGATGGCAGTTGAGCTTCTGACCAGATTGTTTAACACAATCTTCTAAAGTGAGAGGAGCCTGAGGAGTAGAAGAGAAGTGTACTGGTACTGATCTTCAAGAATAAGAGTGATGAACAGAGCTGTAGTAACTATAGAGGGATAAAGTTGATCAGACACAGCATGAAGTTCTGGGAAAGAGTCGTGGAAGCAGGTTATGAAAAGGGGTGAAAATCAGTGAACAGCAGTGTGGTTTTATGCTGAGAAAGAGCTCTACAGATACAATGTTTGCTCTGAGGGTGTTGATGAAGAAGTACAGAGAAGGTCAGAAGGAGTTATATTGTGCCTTTGTGGAAAGCAGATGGGAGAGTGCCTTGTTGTGGTTTTGTATGTCATTGTCACTGGGTGCTGGTGGTCTAGTGGTAGGATACTGCCTATGGTCCTTTTGCTCAAGATGTCCCAGGTTTGAATCCCACCTCTGGCACTACAACCACTGGGTCCCTGACCTTTAACCCTGAATTGCTTCAGGGGGGTCCTAATTACTGTCCCTGTAATTAGGACATGGAAGTCGCTCTGGATAAGAGCATCTGCTAAATGCCACAAATGTAAATGTAAGTATGTGAGAGTAGTTCAGGATCTGTATGATGGCAGTGTAACAGTGGTGAGATCTGCAGTAGGAGTGATGGATGCATATAAGGTAGAGGTTGGATTACATCAAGGATCAGTGCTGAGCCCATTCTTGTTTGCAGTAGTAATGGACAGGTTGATGGACGAGGTTAGACAGGAGTCTCCGTGGACGATGATGTTTCTGATGATATTGTGATCTGCAGTGAGAGCAGGGAGCAGCTTGAGGAGAACCTGGAGAGATGGAGATCTGCTCTAGAGAGGAGAGGAATGAAAATGAGCTAGAGTAAAAGGGAAGGTTTACAGGACAGTAGTGAAACCAGCTATGTTATTCGGGTTGGAGACAGTGACGAAAAGGCAGGAGGCGGAGCTGGAGGTGTCAGAGTTAAAGATGCTGAGATGTTCGTTGGGTGTGACGAGGATGGACAAGTTTAGAAATTTGTATATTTGAGGGACAGCTCAGGTTAGACGTTTTGGAGACAAAGTTAGAGAAGCAAGGTTACGTTGGTTTGGACATGTCCAGAGGAGAGACGAGGATTATATTGGAAGGAGGATGTTGAGGATGGAGATGCCAGGAAAGAGGAGAAGAGGAAGACCAAAGAGGAGGTTTATGGACGTGGTGAGAGAGGACATGCAGGTGGTTGGTTTGAAGCAGGAAGATGCAGAGAGCAGGAAGAAATGGAGACGGTTGCTCCGCTGTGGCGACCCCTAAACGGGAGCAGCCGAAAGAAAAAGAAGAAGAAGTTAACGCACAAAGAGCAGCGGTGTTTAGGGACGAGGTCCCAGGAGCAGAAGGTCATGGGTTTGAATCCCAGACCAGTTGGTTACTCTGAGAAACCCTTTATACTTCATTGCTTCTTCTCTCTGCTGAGCTGCAAGTATAAACGTACCTTAAGGAACCAACAACAGATTCTAGATTATTTAGCAGTAACAGAGCAGCAGGCATCTGCAATTAATGTTTAACAGCATCAGATCTTCACCATTGCACGACAACAGTTTACTAAATTAGCACACGGTTCTCAAAAGAGTACTGAACCTTATGTTATACGGGTTGGAGATGGTAATGAACAGACAGGAGGTGGAGCTGGAGGTGCCAGAGTTAAATTTGCCGAGATTTGTGTCGGGAGGGAACCCTCCATCTATTTTCACTCTGTTCCCTCTGTCAGAACCCAGATTATCTCCACTCTGTTCCCCTTTGTCAGAACCCAGACCATCTCCACTCTGTTCCCTCTGTTAGAACCCAAACCTTCTCCACTCTGTTCCCTCTGTCAGAGCCCAGATCACCTCCACTCTGTTCCCTCTATCAGAACCCAAACTTTCTGCACTCTGTTCCCCAAACAGTGAGAAAGTTCTAGGTTCTCCCCGTTTGCTGTGTTGGGTTTATGGGGTAATTGCAATTTCTCCTTTTTTCCTGACACTCGTCTCTTGTTCCCGCAGGAAGGACAGAAACTGATGCAGGAGAAGCCTGAGCTGAGCTCTGTGGTCCAGCAGAAGCTCAGTGAGATCCGCGAGTGCTGGGAGGACCTGGAGAGCACCACCCAGGCCAAAGCCCGGCAACTGTTTGAGGCCAGCCGGGCCGACCTGCTGGCCCAGAGCTACTCCAGCCTGGACCAGCGGCTGCAGCAGCTGGAGGGACAGCTGGTCCACAGGGACTACGGCCAGGACCTCACCTCCGTCAACAAGCAGCTGAAGAAACTGCAGGTCACTCTCTCTGCGTTAGCCTTCCTTTCTTTTCAGAATCCTCTCTCACTTTCCTCCCTCCATCATCGACCCAGTTGGAGACAGCAGCTCTGGACCGGGACGGTTTAAATAAAGTTCTGCTTCGTCACAGCAGGTCGTAAAGTGTAAAGTGTCTTTTCCCGACCTGGTTTTTACTGTGTTTTTACATTTTAACCTCTTTTTTGTTTTCCATGCTGGAGCGGAGGATGTTTTGATTTGTGTCTGGGCTCCAGCAGGGGGCGCTGTGTTTTCACTGCTTTATTCTCATGAACTGGTTCTGGTCTCTCTGACAGCGGCGCGTTTAGAGCTGATCTGAGCTCAGTTTGTCTTCCATCCACACCCAACCATCACCATCAGCGGTACTGTAGCACTTCTTCATTCTGCTTTCCTTTCTTTCTTTATTGTTTTTCTAACATTCCTTTACTTTCCTAATTTCTTTTAGAATGTCCTAGAGTTTTCTGCCCTTTCTTTCTGTCTTTCTTTCTTCTGTTTGCAATTTTTTTTCTGTTCTGTAATGAATTAATAATTTGTTTAGTTTTTTTCCGTTCTTTTTTCTGTTTATTCATTTAATTTCCTACTCTTTCATTATCCTTCTTTCTTTCTTTTTCTTTCTATCTTTCTTCCTTTCCCTCCCGACTCATCATCTGTCTCTCCGTCTCTCCTGCGCTGGTCTCTGCAGTCGGAGTCCCAGTGTGTTTCTGTGTGTTTGTGATGAAACAGAATCACAGAAAACACATCTTCGGCTCCTCCTCGTCTCTGGGTTGCGGTTTGGCCACACCAAACGTGTGTGTGTGTGTGTGTGTGTGTGTGTGTGTGTGTGTGTGTGTGTGTGGCCTTGGTGTTCATCGCTGTAATGTATTACAGTCAGACTGGACACGTCTTGACCCTTAAACCCACCCAGACAGTGAGTCCCCGCCCAGATAATGAGTCCCCGCCCAGACAGTGAGTCCCCGCCCAGATAATGAGAAATTAATTAGTTTATTTGTTTAATCAAGGAAACTCAGCTTTGAAGCTTAAAGTCGCATCTTAGTTTTGATAATGTTTCAGTCCGTCTCAGTTAGCGTTCCTGAGCATGTCGTCAGTATTGTAAGTACTAAAGAATCCTGAAGGTCTCGTATTGTCTCACATCAAGAAGAGAAAAGATGAAAAGTTTGTTCAACTATGATTTAATATGTTAGGATATGAGACACAATGAGAAATGGGAGATAATACGCTAAAATTTAACACTGTATGAAATAATCATACAATACAATGAATTAGAGAATCCTGAAAGTCTCATATTATCTCATATTGTCTCATATTGAATCGTATTGTCTGTAATGTTCATTTTAATTATAATTTACATAACTTATCATCTCACAGTGTCTCGTATGGTCTCATCCTGTATCGACACAGATCATCTGTCATCATATTATATGACTGTCTTATACGGTCTTTGAATTGATCATATTGTCTCATATTTTCTCACATTATCTCATATCCTACCATATTAAATCATAGTTTAAGAAATTGTATCACTGTTTCTCTTCTCGTTTCGAATTGTATCAGATTGTCTCGCTTCATATTTCATTTTATGTTATTGTGAAGAATCATCTCATCACTCACCGTATCGTATTGTCTCATTTTGTCTCACATCTAATCACAACGTAACGTATTGTATCAGCTCTTATTTTATTATTTAATAACATTTTACATTTTATCAGAATAATCGTCTCACATCATGTATAACATACAGTATCGTCTCTTATTGTCTCATGTCGCATTGTATTGTCTCATCTGGTCTCGTCCTGTCTTTAACTGTAAGAGATGTTCTCATATCAAATCGTAACACGACATAATGTTTCGTCAAATTGTCTCATATCGTATCATATTATTCCGTATCATTCCAAACCATATCATTCATGTTTGTCTTTTTTGTCTCACATTTTGTTACATTCGTATTACATTGTGCAATGGTCTATTTTTGTATCATAACAGCTCACTTTGTCTCACCTCGTCTCATTTCCAACCGTATGGATTATAATGTAATGTATCGTATCAGCTCATCTCGTATTATTATGTAACGTATCAAATAGTAACGGTTCTTTGAAATGACTCTGGTTCTGCTAAAAGTAGCCGCAGTATTTTTTGTCCCTTTCAACCAATGAGATGCCAGAAAGAGAAATATTGTAAAAATGTGTTTATTATTATTGAACATTGATGTTGATTTGATATTTTATCGCCACCTCTCGCTCAGTGTGGAGTCGAGTCGAGTCAAGGGTTCAACTTTAGTTCAAACTGTGATCGACTCACATTTAAGTCACGTTTTTAGCCTCCTCCTTCACCATGCTGATCCCTCGCTCTTCCTTCTGTTCTTTTCGGCCCTTTATTTCCTCTCTTCCTTCAATCGTCTGTTCCTTGGTGGCGTCTTTATAAGTGTCTTCCATCAACCTGAAGTGCCTCTCCTCTCCATCATACACCCCTCTCAGTCTCCCTCTCTCTCTCTTCCTCTCTCACAGTCTCTTTCTCTCTCTCATTCTCACTCCCTCGCTTTTTCACACTATCTCTCTCACTCTTCATCTATTTCTTCAACATTTGTCCTCTTCTTGGTCTGTCTATATTGTAAAACAAAAATGTAAAAGAAATGATCTTCCTGTTTCTCACCCTCTGCCTTTGTTGGTCTCTTTCTCTCTCTCATTTTCTCTCCATCATGCTTTCTTTCTGTCTCTTTCTCTCTCTCTCTCACTTTTTCATTCTCTTACTCCCTTACTGTCTCTATCTCTCTGTCTCTCTCTCTCTCTCTCTCTCCTGTCCTCTCTCTCCCTCTCTCTCTCCCTCTGTCTCTGTCTCTCTCTCTCTCTCTCTCTCTCTCTCTCTCTCTCTCTCGTTCTGGGTTCCTCTCTCTCTTCTCTCTCTTCCTGTCTTGCCCTCTCTCTCTCTCTCTCTCTCTCCCCTCTTCTCTCTCTCTCTCTCTCTCTCTCTCTCTCTCTCTCTCTAGACGATGGAGAGTCAGGTGGAACAGTGGTGTAAGGAAGTTGGGGAGCTGCAGGTCCAGGCTGCCTCCATCCCTCAACAGGGTCAGATCATGGATGCGGTATCCGAGCGACAGGCTGCCGTGGAGACACGTATCGTCCGACTCATTGAGCCTCTGAAGGAGAGAAGGCGGATCCTCCTCGCTTCTAAAGAGGTGCATCAAGTGGCACGAGACCTGGAGGACGAAATTGTGAGTACAGAACTTCTAATCAGTCTCCCTGCAAAGACACTGTCCTGAAGGACATCATCAGATTCTGTACAAACTGAATCAGTAAGCACTGGAAATGATCCATATAAATTAAAAAAGTGAATCTTAAACTTATTTCAATTAGAAGCACAGCTGTGAAGAAATGTCAGAACCTGGACAGGGTTCTAATGGGTTTAAGGTTCTCCCTTTTTTGGCTTAGACGTAAAGTTTGATGTAACAAATACAAATGGGAGGAAACCTTGTCTGATGTTTGTTTATTTGTGTGTATGTGTGTGTTTGTGTGTGTGTGTTGGTGTGTGTGCATGTTCTCAGTTGTGGGTGCAAGAGCGCCTCCCCCTGGCCACCTCACAGGAACATGGGAGCAGTTTACAGGACGTACAGCAGCTCATGAAGAAGAACCAGGTGAGAAAATCACTCTTTACTGTCTCAGGTTATTTACTGCTCAGAACTCGGCTTTCTAGTGCAGAGTAGGAACCTTAATGGATGAAAGGAACCTTCAGAGGTTCTCACAGGAGTACCTTATAGACTATATTGATCGATCCAGAAATCTGGCTCCCTGGAAACAAATATTTGTATACAACTCAGAGTAACAACGAGTGTGGAAGAGTGAGACCAGCTATGTTACACATATTGTAGACGTAGTGAGACCAGCTATGTTAAATGGGTTGGAGACGGTAGTGAGACCAGCTATGTTAAACAGACTGGAGATGGTAGTGAGACCAGCTATGTTACACGTTGTAGACGTAGTGAGACCAGCTATGTTATATGGGTTGGAGATGATACTGAGACCAGCTATGTTATATGTGTTGGAGACAGTACTGAGACCAGCTATGTTAAACGGGTTTGAGACGGTAGTGAGACCAGCTATGTTATTCGAGATGGTGATGAAAAGACGGGGGCAGAGCTGGAGGTGTCAGAGTTAAAGATGCTGAGATTTGCTTCAGGAGGGACAAAGATGGACAGGATTAGGGAGGAGTATATTAGAGGGACAGCTCAGGTTGGACAGTTTGGAGACAAAGTGAGAGAAGTGAGACTGTGTTGGTTTGGACATGTCGAGAGGAGAGACGAGGAGTGTATCAGCAGGAGGATGTTGAAGATGGAGCTGATCTGTCTACGGCAGGACGAGTACTTACACTGCCGCGAGGCAGAGGATCATGAATGTTTCTTTATTGTGGATCAGCGGTGGCCTCGTTTTAGGGACCCTATGACGGGAACGTTGTGGGTTCGAGGCCCTGATCAGTAAGACTGCCCTCTGGTGGACGGTGCGTTGAGTGAAATGCAGGCAGAAATTTCGTCCTGGTTCACTGTGTGTTGTGTCTTTGCAATGACATGAAGTCACTTTCACATTACAGAGCCTGCAGAGGGAGCTGGAAGGTCACCGCGGACGGATGGAGGACGTGCTGGAGCGGTCGGAGGTCATCGCGTCCATCCGAAGCCCGGAGGCAGAGTGTGTTCGGGCGGGGATGGAGCAGCTGCAGCAGATGTGGGAGGCATTGTGGGCGGAGACGGAGCGCCGGCACCTCAACCTGGACGTCATGTATCAGGCACAGCAGTACTACTTCGACATCACGGAGGTGGAGGCGTGGCTCAGCGAACAGGAGCTGCACATGATGAACGAGGAGAAAGGAAAGGTAGGACGACGGGATGGAGGAACCGAGCAGAACTCACAGGAAGTGATTGTTTCACCTGCAGCGGCGCCATTACAGACGCTTTGAAAAGGGTTAAATGAGATTCATTACATCTGTAAACTTTTCCAAGTTTTAAATATGTTTAAATATTTGAAACATTTATTGTTACTATTGAAATGTGTTTTAATACCCATTCTAACCTTTCAAATAAAAAACTTGTCATTTAAAAATAAAAAAATATTTCAAATATATATTATTAGAAAAGTGGTTGAAAACGTATTCAAATGTAAAAAGAAAATTCCAAAAATTTATTAACTCATAATCAAAAAATAAACATGTATTGCTATTATTGAAAAAAATACTCATTCTCTCCTTAGAAATTAAATAATAAGTCATTAATACATGACATATATTTTTAAAATGTTCTATTGATTCTCACTCTAACCTTAAAAATAAAAGAACCTTTATGTGATTGTATTCGTGTCTGTCAGAAGTAATGGAACCGGGGGGACCTTCAGTGATCTCCTTCCAGCAGTCATTGATAAACTTTCCTCTCTGGCAGAAGGGAAGAAGGGAGTTGAGATGTGAAGGTGTGTGTGTGTGTGTGTGTGTGTGTGTGTGTGTGTGTGTGTGTGTGTGTGTGCGCGTGTGTGTGTGTGTGTGTGTGTGTGTGTGTGTGTGTGTGTGCGTGTGTGCTCATCTCCTTCAGGATGAGCCGAGCACGCTGCAGCTGCTGAAGAAACATCTGGTTCTAGAGCAGACGATTGAGGATTACGCCGAAACCATCGGGCTGCTCTCACAGCAGTGCAGACAACTGCTGGAGATCGGACATCCCGACAGGTACAGCAGTGTGTGTGTGTGTCTGTGTGTGTGTGTGTGTGTATGTGTGTGTATGTGTGTGTGTGTGTGTGTGTGTGTATGTGTGTGTGTGTGTGTTTATGTGTGTCTGATTTGCATCAAAAGGCGGCACCATGATCTGTCGTTCATGAAAAAAAAGAAAAAAAACTTGTCGTTCATGAAGATTATTATTTCAATCTAGGCTTTAGGTTCAGCTTAATCGTTAAATTTGTTTTTACTCTTTTATCTGTGCTGAAAGTGAACTGAATCTCACTCCATATTAATAGAATTAAAGACTATTAAAGCCTCGAACTTCAACTCCAATAAAAACAATCTACTGAAAATAATCCACATGAACTTCACCGCTTCACTTTCATCACCGTCTCTACTAGTTCTCCATCACGGACACACACTCCACACACCCTGAACTCCACCGTCCACTCTCCCTGTCCTCTCTCTCACTCTCCTTCACTCTGTCCTGTTTGGTTTCATCTTGTTTGATTTCTTCTTTTTAAAAGCCATGGTGTAATTAGGTCCTAATTTCTGTCCTCTTATTCTGTCCTTTTCATCTTTTAAAGCTTTGTAATTTGTGTCTGTGTTTGTAAAGTGTGTGAAGGTGCTGTAGAAACAGACTCACCTTCATTGGTCAGAAAGTCTGGAGAAAGTGAAAGTGACTGTCATCATGAACACAGATACATCCTCAGTATTTAACACACACACACTGATCAGCAGGGACAAATTCAGCACCCGGGGAGCAGTGATAGGGGCAGTGCCTTGATCAAGAGAACCCTTCCTGTTCTGGGGCATTAGTGCTAAACATTAAGACACCACTGCTCCAAAATAAAATAAAATTAATAATAATAATAATAAAATAAATGAAGTAAGGTCCATTTTTTGTAATCTGTTATCCTGTGAAGACATTCAGATCTTCTCTCTGTGTGTCTCTCCGGCAGCGAGCTGATCAGTAAACGTCAGTCTCAGATTGACCGGCTGTACGTGTCCCTGAAGGACCTGGTGGAGGAGAGGAAGTGCGCTCTGGAGCAGCAGTACTGGCTCTTCCAGCTAAACCGTGAGGTGGACGAGTTGGAGCAGTGGATCGCCGAGAGAGAAATGACCGCCAGCTCCACTGAGCTGGGCCAGGACTTTGAGCATGTCACCGTCAGTAACACCACTACAGTTCCTTCACAAAGGAACAAATTCCACCTTAAACGGTGCATCGGCCACGTTCTCTGGTCTTTTAAACCTCATGCATTCTGTTTTTTTCTTCTGCAGGTCCTTCAGGAGAAGTTCACCGAGTTTGCATCAGAGACGGGCGGCCTGGGGCAGGAGAGAGTGACAGCTGTCAATCAAATGGTGGACGAGCTAATAGATTACGGACATGCAGATGCCGCCACCATCGCTGAGTGGAAGGATGGAGTGAACGAAGCCTGGGCCGATCTGCTGGAGCTCATGGAGACCAGAGCTCAGATGCTCGCAGCTTCACACCAGCTCCACAAATTCTTCTCTGACTGCCGAGAGGTGAGAACCACTCGTCCTCGCTGTCCATCTTTTTATACAATCATGAAAACACGGACACTTCTGTAAAGACAAGACTCAGTCCAAGTGAAAAAATACAGGAATGTACTGAATGTATAAAAGTCTTCTCCACCGTCTACTCTCCCTGTCTTTTCTCTTATGTCTCCTTTCGTCTGTCCTGCACTGATGGACACGCAGAGGGACATCTTTTCTGTGTGTTTGTGCCCATTTACTCTAAAATGGATCTGGATGTTGGACAGATATTTGGGGCAAAAGGAAAAAGTGGGGTGGTCTAGTAGTGATGTACTTGTCCTACCTACGGATCAAGAGGTCGAAGGTTGGAATCCCACCAGCACTACCACCATTGGGTTCCTGAGCAAAACCCTGAACCCTGAGTGTCTCCAGGGAGACTGTCCCTGTATTATGACTCTCCTCCACAAACTTCCGTGAAAGAATCCCAACTCGGAATACAGCCGTATCTGTCACACTGTTAGGCATCGTTTATTTACAGGCTATATACAAATTATGTACAATAGGTGATAAACAAGGCGAACAAAGAGAACCGTAGCAACTGAAAAAAGTCCTTCTTTTAAGAGACAAATAAGGGAAACACAGCCGATTACCTGTGATACTAAGTCTGTGATGATTAACAGTGAGATAGAGGACCGAGTGCGGCATGTTGTTTACCGTCCCTTTTTAAGTCCATTAGAGATGACATCGCGATCGTCGCTTATTTTCTGCAAATGTAAATGAAAATACAGAAATATATATACATTGCTCAAATAAATGAAAGGAACACTTTTTAATGAGAGTTTAGTATGAGGTCAGTTAATCTTGTGGGATGTTGATCTGGCTCCCGTTAGGGGTCACCACAGCGGGTCAACCATTTCCATTTATATATATAGATATATATATATATACACAAGTGTGTGTGTTTCAGGTTTTAGTGCAGATTGATGATAAACAGCGTCGGTTGCCAGAGGTTCGCGCCCTTCAGGATGGCTCCACCAACACCAGCGCCCTCCAGAGGCTGATGAACACATTTGAGCATGACATCCAGCTGTTGGTCGGCCAGGTGAGAACACACACACACACACACACACACACATACACACACACACACACACACACACACACACAAACATTATACTTAATCTGCCCACACACCGCTGTACAATGGAGTCAAGCCATTCCTTCATTACATTCACTATTTAGTCTAGCAGTCTTGTGAAAAAGTTTGAACACCCCCCACTCCCCATTTGTGTGTATTCCTCAGGTGAGACAGCTGCAGGAGAGCGCCGCTCAGTTGCGGACAGTTTATGCTGGCGAGAAAGCGGAGGCCATCGCTCGGCGGGAACAGGAAGTGATGCAGTCGTGGAAAGAGCTGCTCATTTCCTGTGAGGAGTGCCGCGTGCAGATCACCACGGCAACTGACAAGCTGCGTTTTTTTGGAGTGGTCCGAGACCAGCTCATGTGGATGGACAGCATCATCTGCCAGATAGGGACAGGAGAGAAGCCCAGGTAAAGCACGCACACACACACACACACACACACACACACACAAATAAAACAAAATAATAATAATAATAATAATAATAATAATAAATTATTTTTGTTTATTTTAAAGTATTAATCAGTTATTAGGTGTATTTAGTATTTTCACTGTAGTTGAATTTTTACAGCATTTTCAAATGTTTTATTTTTACAAAACACAAAGTTTAAAGGCTGGGACACAAAAACTGCACAAACAGCTGAAAAGAGCAATTAACAACAACAAATCATATTTTTTTGATCAGTCGTGATGAAATTGATCTAATATCGAGTTTTCATGGAAAAGTCTCTGATTTTATTAACTCCAGTCTAAAAGGTAAGATTGTATTAACCTCGTTTAGGGTTTGATTCCATTTTGTTTGAGCTTTAATTAGATTTTTCCCCATTTAACCCTTTATGTCCTGCACTAGAATACATTTCCTCCTGAGTATGGTTTAGTATTTTCATAGTAGTTAAATCTTTCATGTTCATTTAAAGGCTGTGTACATAATAATCACATACAACTGAATTTCTGATGCTGTGGCCTCAGATCTTCAGGACGTGCTCCGCTCATGTGTAGGGTTTGATAAGTTGGTGCAGATGTTTTAAAGGAGAAACAGCAGCAGAGGGGCCAAAATGAGTTTTCATGTAAAAGTGAAAGTCTCAGAGTTACAGCCCCTTCTTAACTGGCTGCTGTTTTATCAGGCTTTAAACAGAGAGATGGAAAAAATCTCTCTATTAATGAGTTAATGAGGCTCTTTTTCCTCGTGGAAGATGCCTGTGACGAGCCCGGCTCTGGGTCCCCGGGTCATCCTGGTGTTCAGGGCTGGTTGGGCCCCTTTTTTCTTCCTCCCCGTGTGATCTCTCCTCAGGGCTCTAACGGGCTGTGGACTGTCTGCTGCTTGCAGGGACGTTTCCTCCGTGGAGGTGCTCATGAACTACCATCAGAGCCTGAAGAGCGAGGTGGAGGCGCGAAACAAGAGCATGCTGCAGTGCGTCGAGATGGGAAAGACCCTGCTGGCCGCCCAAAACCCCGCCTCAGAGGAGGTGAAGGAGCTGGAACCGAGCAGAGTCACTCAGAATCTGCTCAAGAACCTTAGTCCCTACTACAGCACAGATTCAGTACCATGCAAAAGTCTAGATCCCCTCATTTCTTCAGCTTTCTCTTCCAGACTTTAATACATTGTTGTCCAGATCTTCCTGAAGGACAGTGTTGTTGTCTCTCATTTTCAGTCCAGTCTCTGTACCTGAGCAGTTCTCCAGATCTTCCTGAAGGACAGTGTTGTTGTCTCTCATGTTCAGTCCAGTCTCTGTACCTGAGCAGTTTGATAGTTCTGTGTTGGTTAATCCACACAGTGATCTACGTCTGAACCTTCAAGCGAAACAAAGCGTCTAACTTAAAACATGAAGCAGTGAAGAACCAGGAGCCGATGATTCCAGATGATCAGGTCATTAGCTGAATGCTGAGTGGAATCCCTTTATCTAGAACCTTGTATCTTTAAGAGACTCTACAACCTGGAGCACTTTTTGTTGCAGTTTCATTTAATCCTCAATCTGATAAAGATCAGACAGACAGACAGGAAACAGGATTTTTACACCAACAAAGAGATTCACTACAGAACATCCAGAAATGAGGGGGTGATGACTTTTTGCACAGTGCTGTATATATCTTTAAACTGGCGATTTACAGAAAACTGGGGAAAAAATTATCTGAGCTGATGAGAAACACAAGAAATCTTGTAGCTTTATATTAAAATATAGATTTTTTTGTTCATCTCAAAAACAGTTCAGTGAAAATAAAATGCCTTTATCCATAAATCCTCATTAAGAGCTGAAAGAAGAGAAAAATCAATAAATAGAAAAGGCTAACCTGGTAAAAACACAGTGACTATAGACAGCTTTTCTGTATTTCTCTAATTAGTTTTTTCATGGTGAATAAATAGCATTGATTCCTGTTAAAAAGAGTTTAATTATTCAAAATCTGCCATATTTTAAAGATCAATTGATCCATTAATATTAACAACTATAATCCAATTACACAATTTCAAATGTAATCTGGGCAGATTAGAGGTACTTCATGTTTTGTAATCTGATAATCCTGATTGCATGTAATTGGTTGCCACCCAACACTGTACCGATCTGATGCACATTAATGATTTAAAAGTTTTAAAAAGAAGCTCGAGCAGCTTCTGCCTCCACAGCTGCCCTTCTCCATCCAGAAAGTAAAGAAGTATCTCATTTCTCTCAACTTCATCAGAGAGCCAGCCTCTCCCTGAAGGAGAAAAAACACTTTAAACAAGGCCGTGTCCAGAACCAGTTCTGGTTCGGTGTGTGTTGGGACTGAAGTGAGGTTTGTGGTGTTTCAGATTAAAGAGAAGTTGGAGAAGGTCCTGGCCAAACAGAGAGAACTGACGGAGAAATGGGACAAACACTGGGAGAAACTTCAGCACAGTGAGTGTTTCAGCAAAGTCTGAATTGGAACCATCAGAACCTTTCATTACCACTAACATACTGAGCAGGTACTAAAGTTAATGTAGTTTATTCAGGATCTACTATCAGTTATTATCATGTTTACTAATTCATCAACTAGACTACACTGTACTGTAATATACTATACAATACTATACTGTGCTAGGCTACACTATACTATAACTCACTATACTATACCTGACTAGAATAAACTACTATACTACACTATCTACACTACACTATACTATAACTCACCATACTATACCTCACTAGACTACACTGTACTGTAATATACTATACAATACTATACTGTGCTAGGCTACACTATACTATAACTCACTATACTATACCTGATTAGAATAAACTACTATACTACACTATCTACACTACACTATACTATAACTCACCATACTATACCTCACTAGACTACACTGTACTGTAATATACTATACAATACTATACTGTGCTAGGCTACACTATACTATAACTCACTATACTATACCTGACTAGAATAAACTACTATACTACACTATCTATTTAGTGAAAATCCCTTTACTTTTGTCCCTGTCTCACAGTGCCTCACATTCCTGAGGTCACAGAGTTTGTTAGCCTAAATCTGACCCCAGGAGATAGTAAGTGGCTGAACCTGCACTTAGTTACATTCTTACTTACTTGCATCATC
>CM029375.1:28219915-28222415 GCA_017165825.1 Hepsetus odoe
ATGTGCATATATATTCACCCCATGAAGCCCCTAAAAAGTCCTGGTGCAACGAATGACCTTTAAAAGTCTCATAACTAGTGAAATGAAGTCCACCTGTGTGCACTCTGAGTCACATGATCTGTCAGTATAAACACACCTTTTCTGAAAGGCCCCAGAAGCTGCAGNTGAGATGAACCACTTTTTTATAACTTACAGCTTCTCTCACTAACCAGGAAGTCATGAAGGATGTGTGTGTGTGTGTGTGTGTGTGTGTGTGTTTGTGTGTTAGCTCACCCACACACTCTCCTGTGGAGGTGATGCTGTATCCGGGCTGGCAGGAGAAGATGCAGCGGAAGGAACCGATGGTGTTTTCACAGCGCAGTGATCCACACACACTACCTTCTGAGTCCACACACTCGTCCACGTCTAACACACAGGGGACACATTACAACACACTGGACATGTTTGTCCCTGCATCTACATTAAGGTCACATTACACTCGCAGCTGTGGTCTAGTGGTGAGGGAGTTGCCCCGGAAGATTGTGGGTTCGATTCCCTCACCAGTAGGTTGCCCTGAGGTACCCATAAGCAAGGTACCGTCCCCATCACTGATCCCCAAGTGCTTTAAATAGCCGCCCCCTGCTGCACATGTGGGTGAAACGCAGAGGTTGAATTTTGTTGTGCTGTGCTGCGTTTCACAATGACAAGAATAGTCACTTTCCCTTTCACTCCATGTCCACGACTGGTTTAGTCCACGCAGCAATTTGTCCTTCCTTTTCTCCTCTTTCCTGGCAGCTCCATCCTCAACATCCTTCTCCTGATATACTCCTCGTCTCTCTTCTTGACATTTCCAAACCAGTGCAGTCTCATTTCTCTCATTTTGTCTCCACACCGTCCAACCTGAGATGTCCTTCAAATATACTCGTTCCTAATCCTGTCCATCCTCGTCCCTCCCAACACAATTCTCAGCATCTTTAACTCTGACACCTCCAACTCCACCTTCCACAGTCTTTTCATCACCATCTCCAACCCTTATAACACAGCTGGACTCACTTCTTTTTTTTCTTTCGGCTGCTCCCGTTTAGGAGTCGCCACAGCGGATCAACCGTCTCAATTTCTTCCGGTCCTCTGCATCTTCCTCCTTCAAACCGACCCCCTGCATGTCCTCTCTCACCATGTCCATAAACCTCCTCTTTGGTCTTCCTCTTCTCCTCTTTCCTGGCACCTCCATCTTCAACATCCTCCTCCCGATATAATCCTCGTCTCTCCTCTGGACACGTCCAAACCAGCGCAACCTTGCTTCTCTAACTTTGTCTCCAAGATGTCCACCCTGAGCTGTCCCTCCAATATACTCATTTCTAATCCTGGCCATCCTCGTCACATCCAACGAACATCTCAGCATCTTTAACTCAGACACCTCCAGCTCCGCCTCCTGTCTTTTCATCACCATCTCCAACCCATATAACATAGCTAGTCTCACTACTGTCCTGTAAACCTTCTCTTTCACTCTTGCTGGTCTCCGTCTGTCACAAATCACTCCAGCCACTCTTCTCCAGCCATTCCAACCAGCCTGCACTCTCTTCTCCTCTCTTCCACACTCGCCGTTACTCTGAACTGTCCACCCCGAGTATTTAAACTCCTCCCCCTTCAACTCCTCTACTCCCTCCATCCTCACCACTCCACTGTCCTCACTTTCATTCACACTCATGTATTCTGTCTTTGTCCTCCTCACTTTCATTCCTCTCCTCTCTACAGCAGATCTCCACATGAACATTAAACTGAAACTGAACACAAACGAAAATAAAAAAGAAAGAAACTATTTCTGTGTGTTTATAAAATTAAAACTAATAAAAGTAATTAAGAATAAAACTAAACTGAAATGAACAAACTGGACATTTCTCATTTTTTTACCCAGGCAGGCGGTTTTTTCGGGGTTGGTGGTGAATCCAGTCTTGCAGCGGCACAAAAACGAGCCGTCGGTGTTCAGACAGTCGCCATCCTGACACACACCCTCATGGTCACACTCATCCACGTCTGGGCATGAGAGAACACACACACACACACACACACACACACACACACACACACACACACACACACACATCATCTTCTGTGTCATTACCTGTGTTATTAATAATTTAATATAAGATAAGATCATGCGGGCGGCGCGGTGGTGCAGTGGGTGGCGCTGTCGCCTCACAGTGAGAGGGTCCTGGGTTCGTTCAGGTGGGCTGGATGCTAAATTGCCTCCTAGGTGTGAGAGTGTTTGTGTGTCTGTCCTGTGATGGACTGTTGACCTGTCCAGGGTGTCCCTGCTTTTCACCCTGTGAGAACTGGGACAGACTCCAGCACCCCCGTGACTCTAATTGGGACAAGCAGCTCAGAAAATAAATGAGTGATATTAAAATATAATAAAATACCTAGGCAGGACGTCCTGTTGGGGCTGGTCTGGAAGCCCTGAGCACAAACACACATGTACGATCCGTCCGTGTTCAGACATTCTCCTCTCGGGAAGCAGAAA
>CM029375.1:28227415-28262055 GCA_017165825.1 Hepsetus odoe
GTAGGTTGCCCTGAGGTACCCCTGGAGCAAGGTACTGTCCTCAATGCTCCCCGGGCGTTTCAACACTGTCCTCGCTGCACGGAAAGTCGAAAAGGTTAAAAGCAGAGGTCCAGCTTCAGTTCACGCTAGCTGTGCTGTGACCTCGCAATGACAAGGGTTGTCACTTTCACTTTTCACTTTCCTGGACGCGCAAACTCTTCAGTCGGCCTGGTTCGAAGGATTCACTGCACCAGAACCTCCAGCGGAACCGTCACGTGGTCTGATCTTGTTCTCAGCCGTCACCAGAACCAACCAGAACCTGTCTTTTCTGTCACTTCTCTACTGAACAGGCTGTTCCTCTTTAATGTGAGACGTTTCTGTCCTCCAGCACATCAAAGACGGGAAGTTTTACAAAGTATCCAACAGGAAAAGCTGCAGCTTTAATGAAAGGATCCTTTGAGGTTTGCTGAGTGACGGACTGGAGGACGGAGACTCCTCAAATCAAATCCACAATATCTTTAAAATGTCAGCTGTTAAAAGTTACCACTTATTGCCATTTGATTGTTATTATTGTTTTTATGTTTCATTTTTTTGGAGGTGAAACATACGGGGTCTTACCTCTGCACTGTCCGTTCGCGATCTCGAACCCGGGCCTGCAGGACACGCAGCTGAAAGAGCCGATCGAGTTTACGCATTCCCGTCCCGGACACTGGAGCTCGTTCTCACACTCGTCCACATCTGAGCACAGGACAGACTAGTGTGTTCATCCATACTTTCAGAACGGACAGTTAGGGACGAACGCATCAGAGGGACAACTCATGTTGGATGATTTGGAGACAAGGTGAGAGAAGTGAGACCGTGTTGGTTTGGACATGTCCAGAGGAGAGACGGGGAGTACAGTTAGGTCCATAAATATTTGGACAGAGAAAGCTTTGTTCCAGTGTTGGTTCTGTAGGTTTCCACAATGAAGTTTAAATGAAGATGGTGCCAGTTCAGACTTAATTCAGTGGGTCAACAAAGATTGGCATAAACCGTGAGTGAACCAAAGCACTTAAACACAGTCCCTTCATTTCAGGGGCTCAAAAGTAATAGGACAAATGAAATAACTGAACATAAAATGTTGGTTTTATGTTCAGTTATTACCAAAACACCACTTGGTTGGACCAAAAACCAAAAACACTTGGTTGGAAACCCTTTGCTGGCAGTGTCTGTTGTCTTCCAAGGACGTCCAGGTCTTTTTGCGTTGCTGAGTTCACCAGTGCTTTCTTTCTTCTCAGGATGGACTAAATCAGATTTGGGCCCTAATATTGTAGCGGCTTCTTGGATGGGTTTTTTCTGTTTTCATAGCTTAAGGATGGCTTGTTTCTCCTTCAGCCACATGTTTCTGTTCACAGCAAAATCTTCCACATGCAGGCACCACACCTCAGATCCTCTCCAGGCCTTTAATCTGCTTCACTGAAAACGACATAACGAAGGAATCGCCCACACCTGCCCATGAAACAGCCTTTGAGTCAATCATCCAATTACTTTGGGCCCTTTATAAAGAAGGTGGCACATGTGAAGGAGCTGGAGCTCCTAAACCATCCAGTCTGAATGTGGACCCTCGAATGAAAGCTGAGAGTCCACACAGCATGTCCATGTCCAGTATAGAACTCTAACTGGAATATGTTTCAGTAAACAGGTACAAAAACACAACTATATATGGACCTCAGTGTGTATCAGGAGGAGGATGTTGAGGATGGAGCTGCCAGGAAAGAGAAGAGGAGGACAAAGAGGAGGTTTATGGATGTGGTGAGAGAGGACATGCAGGGGGATGGAGTGAAAGAGGAAGACACAGAGGGAGCTGCCGAGAGAAGGAGAAGAAGAAGGCAGGTATCGTACAACACTCTGTTAAATGTCTTCACCTGTGCAGGTGTTCTCCTCCAGTCGGAATCCAGGTGAGCACACACACCTGTAGCTGCCCGGGACGTTCTCACAGCGGCCATTAGAGCAGACGGCAGGGCTCTGAACACACTCATCCACATCTAACGCCAAAAACAGCACCAACACACCAGACAGACATGTTTACACCTTACAAACAGCTTCAGTAGAAAAACACACTTTACTTTTATGTGCTTCCTGTTCGCCGCATCGATACGAGGCCACGCCTCTTAAAGTTTGGACAGGGAGAGTGGACGGTGGAGTTCAGGGTGTGTGGAGTGTGTGTCCGTGATGGAGAACTAGTAGAGACGGTGATGAAAGTGAAGCGTAGTTCATGTGGATTATTTTCAGGATTGTTTTTATTGAGTGGCTTAATAGTCTTTAATTTCTATTAATATTCTAAAATTATTCATTTATATTTTTTGAGTTCACAGAAAGGCAGTGGTAGATGTAGGTTGAGGACGAGTCTTGGATTAAAGACATCAGTTCAAACCCTGACTGGTAGCGTTTACCCTGAGGTTCCCCTGATCAAGGTTTCGTCCCCATCACTGCTGCCCGGGGTGTCAGATATGTCTGCCCCCTGCTGGACGGTGTGTGATAAATAGAGAGGATGTGTCTGGCTGTGGTTCCTTGTGTGCTGTGTTAATGGCCAATAGTCACTTTCACTTTCACTTCAACAACATTGTCTCAGTGCAGGGTCTGATATTCCAGCTGGGTGGGACTGGTGGACTGACCTGTGCACTGTCCATTCCGAAACGTGAACCCAGACCTGCAGGGGGCGCACCTGTATGAGCCCAGCGAGTTCACACACTCCTGACCAGGACACCGTCGAGGGTCCTCACACTCATTTACATCTGAAACACACACACACACACAATCACCAAAAGCAACCAAAGCGACACAAGACTATGAGCAGCACGTTTAGGTTCTTACCTGTGCAGGTGTTTCCCTGAAGCTTGTAACCAGTTCTGCACACACACCTGTAGCTGCCCAGGGTGTTCTCACAGCGGCCATTAGCGCAGGGTGCAGGTGTCTGACGGCACTCATCAATATCTGAGGGAGACACGGATCGGAAGGACAGCAGAGACAGTAGATGATTGCAGCGTTCACATCCTCAAAAAATAAACAGGAACATCCAGGAGAGTTTCTCACCCGAACACCTTCCACTGACCAGCGCAAACCCCGATCTGCAGGACACACACCTGTACGAGCCTTGAGTGTTCAAACACTCCTGACCTGGACACTGCAGAGCGTCCTCACACTCGTTCACATCTGAAACACACAAATCAGCCTTGTGACCCCAAAAAGGTCTGACCCATCAAGGTCTGGACTCCACCTCTGAAGGTGAGCTGTGGTTCCAGATCCTTTAAGTGGTTGGACAGTGGGTCCATGGATGGGACTAGTTTGTCCCAAAGATGCTGGAGGAGACTGAGTTTTGGGAATTTGGAGGAACACCTTGAACTCTTTGTTCCTCAGTTGGTTCCTGAACAGTGTTTCAGTGTTAGGGAGTGTTGTCCTGCTGAAGGAGGACACTGTCATCATGAAGGAGGAACTTGGTCTGCAGTGACATTTAAGTGATAGAGTAATGTCCACAAGAATGCAGAACACAAGGTTTCCCAGCATATCATTGACCAGAACGTCACACTGTCTCCCACAGTGCATCCTGGTGTCTCTTCCCCAGGTAAAGACACATACACCACCTGATGTCCACATGAGAATGGGATCCATCAGAACCAGCCCACCTTCTTCCATCACTCCATAGTGCAGTTTTGATGTCCATTGTAGGACTTTTGATGGACAGGGGACAGTATGGACAGTATGGATGGTCTGGAGCCCCATACGCAGCTGCACTGTGTTCTGAGACCTTTCCATCAGAACCAGAACAACAGCAGCAGCAGCTCTTTAGGTGGACCAGACAGGCTAATGTGACTCTTCTTCTCATTCCTTGGCACTTTTGGTCGGTCCTGACCCCAACACATACCCGAACACCACATAAGACCTTCTGTGCTGGAGATGTTCTGACCCAGTTTGTCTCATCTTCACAGTCTGTCCCTCATATCCTCACTCTTGTCCATTCTTTCTGTTTCCAATGTCAAAAACTAACTGTTCAGATACTGCCTCATATCTCCATCCACTGACAGGAGAATCTGGAACCAGAACACCAGGGTTCTCCTGCCAGTTTAGTGTGAGGACTGTTTTTTCCTGGAACACTGAGAGAACAGAGAATAAGGATGATCTTTGTGTGTCGTTCTTCTGTATTCATGACTCCCGGTGAAGAGGACACTATCGCACTGTGCAGGTGTTGCCCCCGCGCCCTGTATCCCACGGGACACACACACCTGTAGCTGCCCAGAGTGTTCTCACAGCAGCCGTTAGTGCAGCGCGACGGACTCTGGCGACACTCGTCAATATCTGTGTGAGAACACACACGTTCAGCGCTCACCTGCACCTTTACACTTATTACACACCTGTTTATTGACTGGACCATTTAAAATCCTTACTTACTGAAAACATTAGTCTACAAAAAAGGCATTACTGCAATAAAACGTTATTTCTAGCACAGAAAAGATCGCCTGTTTGAACTGTTACACAAAGTTACTCGTTTTTAATGAAAAACCGGGTCATTTTTATTAAAGAGCTAAACATTTTTATTTGAGAAACTCTATCACTTTTATCACTTTTTTAAACCCATTATTATCAAAAATATACTCAATATTTTTAGAGCAATAAACAGCTTTTAAACCTTTTCGTACCAGAAAACTTCCATAGAAATCTCTGTTGCTATGGAAACGGCATTAGAATATTGTTTAACTATAAAAGTAGAAGAAGCTAGAAGAATAGAAAGTATGAGGTGTGTGTGTATGTGTGTTTGTGTTTGTTTGTGTGTATGGGTGTGTGTGTGTAGAGTAGTGTGTGTGTGTGTGTGTGTGTGTGTGTATAGGTGTGTGTGTGTGTGTGTGTGTGTGTGTGTGTATGTGTGTGTGTGTGTGTGTATGTGTGTGTGTGTGTATAGGTGTGTGTGTGTGTGTGTGCTTGTGTGTGTGTATGTGTGTGTGTGTGTGTGTGTGTATGTAGAGTGTGTGTGTGTGTGTGTGTAAAAGGTACACAGAGCACAGTCCGGCTCAGCAGCCCAAAGCCAGGCTTGCAGGACACACTTATATGAACCGACAGAGTTCACACACTCCTGACCTGGACAGCGGAGCGGGTCATCACACTCATCAATGTCTAAAACACACACACACACACACACACACACACACACACACCATTTTCACAGTGAGTTTTATTTAAATTATAAATAAAACACTATTTTGACCCTTAAAACCTCATTTTAAAAGGAAATTCCAACCAAACCTTCAACCCATAATTGAATAGTATCTAATATCTTACTGTTACTGTACTAAATATAGTTTATTGGTCATTTCTCTTTTTTTTTTAAATGAATATTCATTACATATATAATTTTATATCTCTCTATTGTTTCCTTGTACGTCTTGGTTTGAAGAATTTTTTTTTGTATCACACACACTGTCATTTATAAAAATAAAGAACAAAATGGAAGGAACTACATCAACTAGTGAGAGCAGCTATGTTATTTGGATTGGAGACGGTAGTGAGACCAGCTATGTCATATGAGTTGGAGATGGTAGTGAGACCAGCTATGTTATACGTGTTGGAGACAGTGATGAAAAGACAGGAGGCGGAGCTGGAGGAGTCAGAATTAAAGATGCTGAGATTTGCTTCAGGTGGGAGGATGATGGACAGGATCAGGGACGATTATACTAGAGGGACAGCTCAGGTTGACAGTTTGAGACAGTGAGGTAAGTGAGACTGTGTTGGTTTGGATATGTCCAGAGTGGAGCCACTAGGCATATCAGGAGTAGGCTGGATGTTGGGGGATGGAGCCCAGGAAAGAGGAAGGACAAAGAGGAGGTTTACGGACAGGGTGAGAGAGGACATGCAGAGGGACAGTATGAGCATAAGTCAGAGGTTGGGGAAGACATGAGAAGGACGATCCAAGGTGGAGCTGAAGAGAAGGAGGAGACTAAAGATGGAGCGTGTGAATGAGGTTTACCTGTGCAGGTGTTTGCCTGTAGTTTGTATCCTGTCCTGCAGACACACCTGAAGCTGCCCAGTGTGTTCTCACAGCGGCCGTTAGAGCAGGGACTGGGGACCTGCTGGCACTCGTCAATATCTGACAGATCTATCAAAGTGATCAGAAACAAGAACGACCGAGTCTTTCTGCTGCGGCTCTCCGTACCTTCACCTGACTTTAAACTTCTCTTTTCTTCCCTCAAATACCTCATTATTATAACAAAATAAACACATTTAAAAACAACCAGCTTAATACGATAAAAAACCTTCAATCTGGAAAATAAAACCAAACAACACATTTTTAAATATTATTATTTCTTTCTTTCTTTTCTTCATTCTCACCTTTATCATAGAGATCAAATCACAATAATAAAAAATATTAAAAATTATAATCTGAATATTTTACAATAAAAAGCTTTACATTTTTTCAGTTAAATAAAAACCCAGATTTATACTTAGCCCATTATTTCTAGAAAAAAGACATGCTTTGTATTTAAAAAATGATAATAATTCTAATAACTGAATGTGAAGTAGAGCTAAAAAAATGTGGCCTCTTCTGTGAGTCAGTAAAGCTCTGCGTTTGGAGGAGCCTGATTGGTGAACACACCCACCTGAACACTGGCTTTGCTGGGCGTCGGTCTAGAAGCCTGGTGGACACACACAGTGGAAACTGCCCACCGGGTTTTCGCGACGGCCCCTCAGACAGGGTCTCGGACTCAGCACACACTCGTTAATGTCTGAAAGGACGAGACACGTCCATTCATAAACCTGCACCATCACACACCAGCAAACACACAGCATGGGTGAACACGAAGTGGCGTCTCGGGTTGTTGGTTCAGGTGAGAGTGAAACCTGACCTCCACCTGCTGGATGAACTATGACCTTCAGGAGCTCAGAAGCTCCAGGAGAAAAACAGCTGAACCTAAAAACTGGAAAAACTGCTGAACAGCAAACGTTCAGGAACACAATGAGCCACAGCTCTTCAGTGTGAATGAAAAGACAGCTGGAAGACGGACAGGGTTAAGGTGGACAAGATTAGAGACGAGTATATTAGATGGACAGTTTAGGTTGGACAGTTAGAGACCAAGGCAAGTGAAGTGAAGAGGATGGAGCTGCCAGGAAAGAGGAGAAGAGGAAGGACAAGAGGAGGTTTATGGACATAGAGAGGACATGCAGGGGGACAGTGTGAAAAGGGAAGAGTCAGGACAGGAAGACATGGACGATCTGCTGTGTGACCCCGAACAGGAGCAACAGGAAGTAGCAGTACGTTTCCAACCTGGGCAGGATTAAAGTAAACAGGTGGTGCAGAAGAAGGGATGAAGTTCCTCACCTTGACAGTGACCTGCTTGAGCGTTGAGGATGAATCCAGGGTTGCAGACACACGTGTGTCTCCCTCCGTCCACGCCCACACCGATCAGGACCACAACCTGTGGCCTTGCTTCACACACCTCGGGTCTCGCTCAAACACACACACCCTCAGTTTTAAACACGAGAACCGAAAACAGCTCGGCTCCAGACTTACTGAAACGGTTCAACTCCCCAGTTTCCTCGCTGTCAAAACATTGTATCTCCCTTTTGGGCAATTTCTATCTTCTTCTTTTTTATGCATTGTTTGGAAACAAATGAAGACTATTATGTTGTTAGGTGTCTCCACAGTGAATCATCTGCCTCCATGTCCATAAACCTCCTCCTTGTCCCTCCACTTCTCCTCTTTCCTGGCATCTCCTGATTTACTACTCGTCTCTCCTCTGGACATGTCCAAACCAACAGTCTCACTTCTTTCACTCTGTCTCTAAACCTTCCAACCTGGGCTGTCCCTTTAATATACTTGTCCCTAATGCTGTCCATCCTCATCCCTTCCAACGCAAATCTCAACATCTTTAACTCTGACACCTCCAGCTCCGCTGCCATCACCGTCTCTAACCCGTATAACATAGCTGGTCTCACTACCATCCTGTAAACCTTCCTTTCACTCTTGCTGGTCTCAGTCTGTCACAGATCACTCCTGTCACTCTTCTCCACCCGTTCCAACCTGCCTACACTCTCTTCTTCTCCAACAAAGTTGAGATTTTATCCTTTTATCCAGCGCACCTTCAATCCATTTAGAGCAACTCGAACTTTCCTTGTAAAAGCTTGGGGTGCTGGTCTACAGACCAAGAGGTCACAGGTTCGAATCCCACCTCCAGCACCACCATCCTTTACATTTACAGCATTTATCAGACGCTCTGATCCATGTCCTGATTACAGGGACAGTCCCCCCTGGAGACACTCAGGTTCAGGGTCTCAAGGACCCAGTGGTGGTAGTGCTGGAGGTGGGATTCCAACCTGGGACCTCTTGATCCACAGGTCCATAGACAAGGCCACTAGACCACCACCCAAAGTGAAAATGACTATTCTTGTCATTGCGAGGTCACAGCACAGCACACAGTGAACCACAACAAAATTGGACCTCTGCATTTAACCCATGCACTCAAACAGCAGGGGGCAGCTATGAAAGCGCCCGGGGAGCAGTGGCACTGACGGTTCCTTGCTCAAGGGTACCTCAGGGCAACCTGCTGGTGAGGGGTTTAAACCCACAATCTTCCGATCCTGTGGCGACTCCCTAAACACTAGACCACCGCTGTCTCCAGGGGTGTCTCCAGGGGTGTCTCCAGGTGTCTCTCCGGGGGGACTGTCCCTATAATTAGGAACTGGAAGTCACTCTGGATCAGAGCTTCTACTAAATGCTGTAATGTAATGCTGTCCAGCACCTCTGTCTTATCACAAACCCTGGAGGAGGACATGAACATGGACCAGAGCTAGCGGAGGGCAGGACTGTGTCCATGATTCTCTGAACAAGGGGCGCTTTGTGTGGTAACTGAATGACTCGGTTGAGGAAAACGAGCAAATCCTTCATCTAAAAAAGTGAAAATCCACGAAAATGTGACCATCCGTAAAAAAACAGCACGGAAACGCAGCCACTTAAACCTGCCTGGGTTAATATTAATCCAGGAAGGGCCATGTATGAGATTAAATGTCTTTTTATATTTTTATAACTATTTGAAACTCACCGGGCCGGGCCGAATGGACGTGCGTGTGGCTGAACTGGACGCGGCCTGTAACAGATGGTCGCTTGTTTGTGTCCTGATGACGGCTGTTTGGCTGAGGAAAACATGAATATAAACTTAATCTCTTCTGATTTCCCTCTTTACTGCATTCTTTTTAGTATTTATTTAAATTTTATATTTTAAGTGCCCAGATTTTATACAGCATGTAATTAAAATAAACTTTTACCGTTTTAGATTTATATTTAAGACCTGAAAAAAGCCTGTTGATCTGCGCAGTGTTAAAAAAATATACAATATACGTCTTTTCATATAAAAAGAGTGAAACTGATGATTTTTTCCTACTTTTCTTTACTTTGTGGACATTCGTGGTTATGTTTCCAGCAGTCATTTAAATATATGTATTAATTTTATACTGAATTTCCATGTCGGGCGGAGACACTCACTGGGTGGGGCTCTGGTCGGCTGGCTGGTCGGTGCTACTCTGGGCTGCTCTGGCCGACGGGAGTGAGACGTCCCGGTCTGCTGGACCAGAAGTGGACCGCCTGTCCCGCTGGCATCGTGGCCAGCCGCCTCTGGCCAAACTTCAGGTAAAGTTGGGGGAGTACTGATAGCCTGGGCCAGCGGGATAGATTTCCTTAAACTCCGCTGTGAAGACAGCAATAAACACCGGAGACAGGCTCAGTAGCGCCACCTAGAGCGGGGGTGTTCTTCAGCCCTGTCATACAGAGACAGCTGACGGTGCACTGAGGACTCGGAGACAAAAAAGACAATCACATTTGCACAATCCCCCTTTTAATCAAGTGTCCAGATACAGAACATTAACATGGAAGGCTGCATAGATAGAGTGTCTGTCCAAAAGTATTTGGACACCTGCAATTCAGTGTTTCTTGAATTGAAAGAACGGCTTTAACTGAATGAAGGCGGTTTCATTAACCTGCTGAAAGGATGCTGGAACATTGCTGTGAGAATCTGACTGGATGAGAGCATTAGCATTAGCATTGTGGTCAGGTACGGACAGACACAGTGTGTGAGAACAAGCGTGTCAGTAGCGGGGGTCCTCAGACAGAAAGACTGACAGACAGAGTGAAGGACTGACCAGCCGGGTTAATGGACAGGCCTCACAGCGGTGTCCCCAGGCTTTCCCCACTCGGCTGCAGCAGCAGATCTGCTTGGTGATGTTCCTCAGGATGGGCAGGGAGCAGGAGCGCTGAGTCACAATCCGAAAACACTGGTCCTTCTCCTCCGAAATCACCTTCTGAGCTGAACATCACACCATCACAGGGTCACACACAGGAGCAAAACACCACACACACACACACACACACACACACATCACACACACACCCATCACACACACACACACACACACACACACCATCACAGCATCATATACACAAGAACAAAACATCACACACACACACACACACACACACACCATCACAGCATCATATACACAAGAACAAAACATCACACACACACACACACAACACACACACACACACCATCACAGCATCATATACACAAGAACAAAATAACACACACACACACATACACACACACACCGTCTCAACAACACACCATCACAGGGTCACACACAGGAACAAAACACCACAGACACACACACACACACACACACCCATCACAGTGTCACACACACACACACACACACACACAAGAACAAAACACCACACACACACACACACACACACCATCACAGCATCATATACACAAGAACAAAACATCACACACACACACACACACACACACACACACACACACACACACACACACACTCATCACAGCATCGTATGCACAAGAACAAAACATCACACACACACACACACACACACACACACACACACCATCACAGCATCATATACACAAGAACAAAACAACACACACACACACACACATACACACACACCGTCTCAACAACACACCATCACAGGGTCACACACAGGAACAAAACACCACACACACACACACACACACACCATCACAGCATCACATTCACAGGAACAAAACACCACAGACACACACACACACACACACACACACACACATACATACACACACTCACACAGCATCACATTCACATACACAACGTCGGAACGTCACACCATCACAGGGTCACACACAGGAGCAAAACACCACACACACACACACACACACACACACCATCAAAGCATCACATACACAGGAACAAAACACCACACACACACACACACACACACACACACCATCACAGTGTCACACACACACACACCATCACATACACAAGAACAAAACACCACACACACACACACACACACACACACACCATCACAGTGTCACACACACACACACACCATCAAAGCATCACATACACAGGAACAAAACACCATACACACACACACAAACATACACCATCACAGTGTCACACACACACACACACACACACACACACCATCACAGCATCACATACACAAGAACAAAACACCACAGACACACACACACACACATACACATACATACACACACACACGCAAACACACACACGCACACACACACCATCACAGCATCATACACACGGGGCAGCGGTGGTTTAGTGGTTCGGGAGTTGGCCACAGGATCTAAAGGTTGTGGGTTAGAATCCCAGACCAGTAGGTTGCCCAGAGGTACCCTTGAGCAAGGCACCGTCCCCATCTCTGCTCCCCAGGCACTTTGAATAGCTGTCCCCTGCTGCATGTGTGTGTGTGGGTAAAATGCAGAGGAAGCATTTTGTTGTGGTGCTGTGTTTCACAACGACAAGAATAGTCACTTTCATAGACACACACACACACACACACACACACACACACACTGTATCACAGCATCACACACAAAGGAATAAAATATCACACACACACACACACACACACAGAAGTGAAGAAACTAAACCCAACATGCAGGATCTTCTCCCCTGAAGAGGACATGAACACACAGGTCATCATTCCTGACCTGCTGCGTCTGCACAGACTGTCCACTACAGACACACAGGTCAACAGACATGAACATGAGAACCCAAAACACGGGAACCTGTGGACCAGAAAGACCTCAAATAAAGAATGCAGTTTCCTGTCACCTCAGTCGATCAGCCAGAACAGGTATGGTGTCTGAAGTGCTCTTCCTCAGTGTTACAGTTTAGAACTACCAGCCTGATAAAGAATACCATCATGGCTTTTAGAACCTCTGTCCAAAACAAAGATCTGAGAACCGTTTGTAAGTTTGGGTCCCTGTCCAGCACCACCACAGTATTTCAGTCCCTAAAGACAGGGACGTCCCTCAGAGGCTCAGAGCTCCACTTCAAGAACGTCTGCATGTTTCTTGTGGAGAATCCCTCCCGTCTGCCATCAGGATGAGAGTTTACAGAAGGACAGACAGCTGTGTGTGTCCTCAGTGTGGACGGTGGATAGACAGCTGTGTGTGTCCTCAGTGTGGACGGTCAGTAACGCTGTCTCTCGGGAGACGGAGGACAGTAAAGGGTGATGATGAGCGTGCGTCCCTCTTCTCTCCAACAATCATCGTGAAGTTTTCAGATTGAAGATGAAGCTACATATTAACTGGAGACATGTCCACTGTCTCCTCTGGATTTTGTCTCTCTGTTGGGATTCTGTAGAAGTTCAGAATCATCAGTTTGCACGTCCAATTACACAACTATCCAGCGTTTTGGAGAAACTACCCTGGTGACGATCAGTGGAGGACAGCGAGGATGATCTGGGAGGGAGGATGATCTGCTTCACCCTCTGGGTGGGCGGAGCTTTAAAGCTGTGACATCACTTGAAATCTATAGGTTCATCAACCCCACAGCCACACTTTCAACTTTCAAACAGCAAATCTGTCTTGGCGCATCGACTGTGATCAGAGAAGGTGGAGAAACTGCAAAATTTGATTTCTGCCCAAATGTTGCACATCTGTGATTGGTTTAGTAGGACATGTCTCATACAGAGCGCCACCACAAGCAGACAGACACAAGCGGACACCAGCGCTGGAGAAACATCAGCAGCAGAGAGACGTCAGGACGCAAACAAGACTCCCAGACCAGGCAGAGCTTTAAAGGGCCCATATTCTGCATTTCCTTGAAATTAAAGGGATTCTGGGAGGCACCCAAATCAGCCTCCATTCATTTCTACAGGACCAGAACTCTGACCTGGGCTTCAAGACTGCTTTATGTAAATGAGCTCTGTTCTGATTGGCTTTCCTGTCACAAAAAAACAGATGTGTGACTTTTGGGGGAAGCTGCAATGATGCATTTGCTTCCTGACAGCCGGGCACAGCATTTAAGCGGAATGGGAGGGGCTAAACTGCTGTACACTGAATGGGTGGGGCTAAACAATAAATAGTTCTAAACTGAATTGGTGGAGCAAAAATATTGTAGGCTGAGTGGGCGGGGCTAAACGTCTGTCAGCTTAATTGGTGGGGCTTAACAATTTTAACCTGAATGGGTGGGGCTAAACTACTGCAGGGCTAAATAACTGTATGATGAATTGGTGGGTCTAAACTAGTGTAGGCCAAATGGGCGGAGCTAAACTGTTGAAGCTGAATAGTGTTTGGAATCCATGTCCAGTACGTTCAGGGGAACGAATGCTAAGTGTTACTTTAACCTTGTTAAAGGCATCACACTGATCTGTTACCAAGACGGGATCTGTGTCAGTTCCGGGACCCTGATGACGGAGCGGGGAGAACCTTAATGATCATCAGGAGAATCAGGCGGAGGTCGAGTGATTCTCAAATACTTCGCTGCATCAGCTCTGCAGGTCATTAATCAATTAATGCGGGACATCATCAGAGTTGAATCAGACTGTGATTAAGCTATTCAGGGCTCAGTACTGAGGATCCTGGGAATCTTGAGTGCTTGGAGAGCAGTTCTGATTGGTTGGGGAGGTTTTATGTGATATGGGCCCTTTAACAAAAGCACAGAGCGAACAGAAACAGGGCCGAAGGTGCTGTCAGGCCCATGACCGATCAGGCAGACCCCGAGGACAGGCAGGTGTAGGAGCAAAAAGGTCAAAGGTAAAACGGCAACGGAGCTCAGCAGGCATCACTAAAGCACGGACGAATGGCGGCACAGCAGTGTGTTTTGAAAAGACAGGGCTGGAGTGTCACACAGCTAAAGACGTCACAAAAACGTCCTCGCTCTTTGTGCTGTTTTAGTGCTGTGATTTCATTTCCTCATCTGAGCCACTGACTCCTCGGAGGCAGATTTAGGCTGAAGTCCTGCTGCTGCATGTCACTGTAACGTTAACCTCTCTTGTTCGAATGGAGCTTTTTAATGGTTTCTAAAGTGAAAACTTCTGATCCTTCGGGAGACCTGTGAGTAAATCAACAAGCAGCAAACTAACAAAAGCAACAACAAAGTGGGGCTCTAGTTCCCCTCCAGAGCCTCCACTGTACCTGGATCAGCCACAACACTAAACCCACTGCAGGTGAGCTCTTCTTATCTGGTCCCAGGTTCTGACCCCTGTCCACCACTGAAAGATCCTACAACGGACATCAGAACTGAACCATGGAGCGATGGAAGAACGTGCGCTGATTCCATGTTTCATGTGGACGTCCAGATGTGTTCTTACCTGTGGTAGAGACACCAGGATGCACAATGGGAGACAGTGTGATGCTCCAGACAATGATATGCTGGGAAAACTTTAGTCCTGCATTCATGTGGACGTTATTTTGACACCTAAACATCCTTGCAGACCACGTTCCCCCTTACATTTACATTTACAGCATTTAGCAGACGCTCTTATCCAGAGAGACGTCCATGTCCTGATTACAGGGACAGTCCCCCCTGGAGACACTCAGGGTTCAGGGTCTTGCTCAGGGACCCAGTGGTGGTAGTGCTAGAGGTGGGAATCGAACCTGGGACCTCTCCACAGGTCCGTAGACAAGTACCACCACTAGACCACCAGCACCCTTTCATGGTGAATGTGTCCCCTAATGGCAGTGTCCTCTTTCAGCAGGACAATACTCCCTCACACTGCAAACACATCTCAGTCCAATCCAGCATCTGTGGGACAAACTAGTCCCATCCATGGACCCACTGTCCAACTTACAGGACTTAAAGGATCTGCTGGTGATGCAGAAACCACCTACATGGTAACAGGGAGGTGGTTTTAATGTTGTGGCTGATGGGTGGTTTTAATGTTGTGGCTGATCATATATATATATATGATTTGCACACGTTCAGTGTAATGTAATGCAACAATGTTATAATGATGGAGCTGTGTGACCCTTCGGCCTCGCCGTTTCCCTGCTGTCCTTCAGGTCCTGTACTTACAGATGCAGATGCCGTGCGAGGCGTCCAGCAGGAAGCCCAGCCTGCAAACGCAGCTGTAGCTCCCGCGGGTGTTCACACAGTTCCCGTTCTGACAGAAACCCGGCTGCTCACACTCGTTTACATCTACACCAGAGGGAGGAAGCAGGGCTGTAATGAAGGCCTGCACTGAGCCTCAAAACAAGGCGAGAAGAGTGTGTGTGGATACGGAGCAGGAAAATCACATCAGATCTTTGAAAGCAAACACATTTTTCATCCTGTTCATGATGGACCTGGAGAACTTTTCGGGCCTGGAGAACAAGCAGAGAGCTTTCACAGAACCCTGAATGAGCATACATACAGAACATTTAAATGTATTGAAGGAAATACATGAACAACAAAAATGACAATGTCGTAACTTCAAGTTTTGGGCTGGACACTACATATCTCACACACACACTCACACACACACACACACACACACACACACACACACACACACACACACACACTGCGTGTGGGTTCTCATGGTCAGTCTACTCACCCA
The DNA here is from genome assembly GCA_017165825.1 of Hepsetus odoe. Classification (NCBI taxonomy): domain Eukaryota; kingdom Metazoa; phylum Chordata; class Actinopteri; order Characiformes; family Hepsetidae; genus Hepsetus; species Hepsetus odoe. The sequence goes on from CM029375.1 coordinate 28,243,272, forward strand.
CACACTGCGTGCCATTGACCCTCTCAAAGCCTTTAGGACAGAGACCCTCACCCCGTCCTCTGCTTGCTGTGGACAAACATCACAGCAGCACATAAACACAGTGACCTCTTCAACACTCTTACACTCATGAGAGACATCATATGAGAACTGTAGAAACTGGGACAAATGGGACGAAACATTTTTTTTCATATAATCTTGGCCACTTCATTGGAAAACATTGGAAAGTCTTCTTGTTGGCCACTTTATTAGAAACACCATTTTGCTTTCACACCGTGGCCACTTTATTGGAAACACCCAGCTATTTTAGTCTTCATCCTAAACCCTCACAGCGCCTCAAGATCCCCTCACTGGTCACTATGAGAAACACCTACCAGGTCAGAAAGTGACCCCTGATGAAGATCTAGAAAACACACTGAGCATCAACACGTCCAGTCTCTGAACACCAGTGAGATGTTTCTAATAAGGTGACCGGGAACTGCAGATATGATGAAGATGAAGGGAATGATGGGAAAGTGGATGAAGGGAAAGAAAATATATCGCTGTCGGAGCACAAAAACGACCCAACTTCAGTCCCCCTGCAGCATCTCAGCATCTCCATGCAGAGAGAATGAAACTGAGAGCACCAGGAACTCCAGCCAAGACAAACAGCTCTGTGGAAGAACGAGTTATTCTCTCGCATCTGTGTTCCTCCGCCATGAAAACCAACGAAAGAATGAAGATCCCTTTCATTCAGAGATCAAAGAGCCTGGCGGGGAGTTCACACAGCGTAAAGAAACAAAGAAACTGTCAGAGGAGCCACAGATCAGCCCTCATTCTCCACCTACTTCCACCTTTCTGAACATCTCCCATCAGCATTCCTCTCCTTCAACCACTTTCTCACTGCCATACGATAATCTAGAACCACAAAACAAGTGATGGGGGCGAGGACCGCCTGCCCTCTGGAGAGAGAGAGAGGACAGTTATACTGAGTGATGGGGGAGAGGGAGGACCACCCTACACACCCAGGTGAGCTTACACTACAGCTCTACAGCCAATAGACCTGCTAACCCTACATCTCTTCCTTTGGTGATGTATCTAGAACTGACGGAAACTGCTTACATTAACCATTACTGATAGTAGATCTAGATATATATCTCTGTTCTAGTAGTCAGTTCTAGATCCATCAATGTAGAACAAAAGTATAAGCAGGTTTTTGTCTGTTCTAGACATCGCACTAGCTGTAGAGCAATAGTCTAAGCCAAGTTTAGTATGTTCTAAATACCCAGAGCAATAGTTTAATCTGGGCTGAGTCAGTTCTAGATACATCAGTGACTTTAGAGCACTGTAGAGCTGGTTTCAGACCATTCTAGGTACATTGCTGACTTTAGAACTGTAGTGCACTCTTTATTTGAAGTTTGATAAAAGTACATCTTTTAATTACAAAGTCAGCAGAATTAAATTGCCATTTGTCCTTTTTGTGAGTGTCCACTAGGCTGGTTGTGTATTAGATGTCCCTCAGGACAGAACCTTTCCCGTTCTCTGCTGGTCCACATTCAACATTGCATAAACGAGCAGTGTGTTCCAGTATAATTAACTTCAGCCCGTCCCCAGGAGGCTCCAAGAGTGAAGCTCTTCCAACAATTGTTCCGCAGCACAGAGAACAAAACTTCAGCTCTGCGCTTGAAACCATCCTGAGAAACGTCGAAAACATCCATCTTTTAGTGGGAAAACCTGGCTACCGCGACTGGAGAAATAATAAATATGAGCAAATTCTGTCACATGGATTTAAAAAGTGGACGGTGGTGATGGACGGCACGGGCAGTGGTTTATTATGAACTCAGTGACGTAAACGTGCTTTAATGTTGATCCAGGAGGGTGAGAAAGAGGGTCAAGTGTGCAAATATGGCAACCCGAGAACATTCAGCACGTCTGCAGTGAATCCAGGAATAGTAACGTTCATATCTGGCGCCCCGTCATCACTTATACATTCAGAGTAGAAAAGCAAAGCTTAGTGATATCATGCAGTCTGGCTGATAGTGGAGTCTCTGTGTGTGTGTGTGTGTGTGTGTGTGTGTGTGTGTGTGTGTGTGTGTGTGTGTGTGTGTGTGGCTTTCAACCAGAAAAAAGACTTTATACCCAGAAACACAAAAGCTTCTATTAAAGAAATATTTAAGAAAGGCCAAAAGCCAAAGTTTTTCACACACACACACACACACACACACACACACACACACACACGCATATTTGTTTATATATATATATCACATTATGGTTGCATGATAAATCATATTTTTATCGCCATGGTGATAAACACATCGTTAAGGACTTGATGATGTGACAGACAAAATTAGGTCTTAGCTGAGTGACATAATCACACAGATGGGACGTCATCTTCCAAAATAAACACCTGCTGTGTGTGTGTGTTTAACCCACCTGATGAAAGTGGGCAGAGCGTACACTCGTTTATCCCCCAGGCAACCCCGTCTCCACGGCAGCACGTCTCCTGAGTCCGCAGTCCAGGCAGAGGGGAGCTGCACTGTAGGGAGAAAAGATTCTTTTCTTTTTATTTGTTCATTCATTTGTCTGTTTACCCAGCCATACTTGAAGTCCTGTGTTTAAGTCTTGAGCCCCTCATTTCTTCCCATTTTTTCTGCCTGAAGATAAAGACTTTCTTGTATTTCAATGTCTAGAGGAGCGGTTCTCCAGATCTTCCTGAAGGACAGTGTTGTTGTCTCTCATGTTCAGTCCAGTCTCTGTACCTGAGCAGTTCTCCAGATCTTCCTGAAGGACAGTGTTGCTGTCTCTCATTTTCAGTCCAGTCTCTGTACCTGAGCAGATCTGCTCTCCAGATCATCATTAAGATGGATCAGATCTTCATGAAGGTGGATCAGACTTGTGAGTGTGGTTTAGGACACAGTAGGACTTACTGTCTCTACAAACATCAACTAACCTCCAGCCTTTCTAACCAACAGGGAGTGTTTTCAGGAGCTGATCTAGAATCAGGCCTACATTTGGAGGAATCTGATCTGAGATCAGTTTGAACAGCAGTCCTGGCCCTAATTTAGCTGATGTTAGTAGCTGACCATGTCCTACTGTGTCCTAAAACACTCCCACAGGTCTGTTCCACCTTAACAAAGAGCAGGAGGAGGGTTGAGTGGGTGGAGGGAAGTTTTGGGGAGAAGAGATTTTGGGTGACTATTGACTTTCAGTGTTGTAGCTCCAGTTTTAAAGTAAAGAGACTAAATAAGCACTTCAAAGACGTCTCCAATGAGCCACGTCTGGGAGCAATGTGGACCTTTAATGTTCCTCTTTTCATTTTGTTTGAGTGTTCAGTGTCTCACACCAAAGTGTCCCCCTTTCACCCCAAGGTTTTTGGACTATAGCAGCACAAGTGCTGCAGAGGTCTGTGTCCTCCTCACCTGTCCATTGTGGACGTCTCTGAAGCAGTATTTGAAGCCGGATGACTCCGTGTAGATGGAGTCCCCACGGATGGTCTGGGCCTGGATGCGTGTGGGTGGAGCCTGCAGACGAGGGGGCGGGGCCTCCGCCCGTTCTCCTGGCAGAATTACTCCTCTGCGGGATCCGGAGAGTCTGGCCGACCAGGTCACGGTCTCTGACCTCTCATGGACTGCAGGACCAGAGCCCACCTTCAGCACCTGGTGGATCTTCACACTGGCCTCAGGAGGGTGCTGCACCCGCACCTTCACCATCGGGGAACCTGGACAGGGATCCAGAAATTAGAACGCATCCGTCTGTTCTCAGAGCTGCTTATCCTGACCAGAGTGACAGGGGTCTGGAACCCATCCCGGGGTGAGATACACCCAGGACAGGTCACTCACACACCCCTCGGGGACAGTTACATATAAACTCATATATATATATATATATGGTATTTCTATCATTAAGAATAAAATACAATTGAGTTGAATTGAACAGAAATTAATAGATTTATTTATTTTTCTTGAAGCTCTTTGAAGGTTTATTCATTTGATTTAAGAGTTACAGCAGCTGAGAATAAACTGAATAAGTGTTTACTTTTTACATTTCAAATTTCCTCAGTGTATGAATGAAGCTTCTAAAGAGCTTCAAAAAATTAGGGGGGAAAAAAGCAAGATCATCTGCCAATGGGACAAAAAGCAGCTTTAACTCATCAAGATTTACTGAAATAACCAAAACCATCTTTAAAAAGTATCCAAATGAGTTTAAGCAGCCATGTTTTCGCAGCGTCCACTTATTTTTGGCCGTTTTCCGTGAATCTGACTCGAGAAAAAGCTGCTTTTGGTCGATTTTTCTTCTTCTGAGATTCGTTTCCAGCTCAATCTCAGTCAAAATCGCCACAAAAACAAAGAAGCACATCTTCAGTGGAAGTGTCCAGATCTTTGGTCGTTCCTGTAAACACAGAGAAGTGAACAGAACCAAACACTCGACCACCCCAGCTGATCCCCCGAGTTTAAAAACAGCCAAATACGTGGGGGGAGGTTGTGCAACATCTCAGGGTAAACTAGTCTGGGTCCCAGATGAGTTTCCTCCCCGTGATGAGCAGCTCCATGTTACAGAACACCCCCCCAGAAGAAGAGGTGGAGAAACGAGACATTGAGACATTTCTTCCCAAAGAGAGAAACCTCAAAAGAGAAATTCTCCATCAACCAGATTACTCCCTACTGTTGTGGGTCATGGGTTCGAATCCCAGACCAGAAGGTTCCCGTGATCAAGGAATGGTGAAGTGAAAGTGACTATTAGTCATTGTAAACAGCACACAGTAAAAAGCAACCAAACACATCTTCTGTATTTAATCCACACACACAGGGGGCAGCCATATCCAGCATCCAGGAAACAGTGATGGGGACAATACCTTGATTAAGGGAACCTCTAAATTTCTCCAAATTTCACAAGTTTAATGTAAGATGAAAGGTTCAGGTGATGAGAGGAGGTGATGTGAGGAGGTGATGTGAGAGGAGGTTAAGGTGAGGAGGTGATGTGAGGAGATGATGAGAGGAGATGATGTTGAGGAAGTGTTGTGAGGAGATGATGAGAGGAAGTGATGTGAGGAGATGATGAGAGGAAGTGATGAGAGGAAGTGATGTGAGGAGGTGATGTGAGGAGGTGATGAGAGGAAGTGATGTGAGGAAGTGATGTGAGGAGGTGATGTGAGGGGTTGATGAGAGGAGGTGATGAGAGGAAGTGATGTGAGGAGATGATGAGAGGAAGTGATGTGAAGAGGTGATGTGAGGAGGTGATGAGAGGAGGTGATGTGAGGAGGTGATGTGAAGAGGTGATGTGAGGAGGTGATGTGAGGAGGTGATGAGAGGAAGTGATGAGAGGAGGCGATGTGAGGAGGCGATGAGAGGAAGTGATGTGAGGAGGTGATGGGAGGAGATGATGGAGGAGATGATGTGGAGGAGGTGGGATGGAGGAGGTGATGGAGGAGATGATGAGAGGAGGTGATGGAGGAGATGATGAGGAGATGATGTGAGGAGGTGATGGAGGAGGATGAGGAAGTGATGGAGGAAGTGGATATGAGGAGGTGATGGGAGGAGATGATGAGATAGCTGATGGAGGGAGGTGATGTGAGGATAAGTGATGAAAGGAAGTGATGTGGGAGGAGGTGAGGAGGAGGTGATGGAGGGAGGTGATGAGGAGATGATGCGAGGAGGTGATGTGAGGAGGTGATGTGAGGAGATGATGAGAGGAAGTGATGTGAGGAGATGATGCGAGGAGGTGATGCGAGGGAGGTGATGGAGGAGGTGATGAGGAGATGATGAGGAAGTGATGTGAGGGAGATGATGCGAGGAGGTGATGCGAGGAGGTGATGTGAGGAGGTGATGCGAGGAGATGATGAGAGGAAGTGATGTGAGGAGGTGATGTGAGCAGGTGATGAGCAGTGTGATGGAGCAGTGGACTACCGCTGGTCTGGCTTTCTGCTGTGGACTCTGTAAAGGCAGGATGAACTCTGAGTGCGTCAGGCCCTGATTGGCTGAAATGCTAGAGTCGGACAGTAGCTTCTCAATGTCATTATTGACAATCAGGAGGAAACTGCATGTGGCAGAACTTTCCAGAAGCTTGAGGACAGAGACACTGGTCCTGAATACACACTCCACCATTCCACATAACATGGGACACAGAACTGCAGAAAGAGAGAGAGAGAGAGAGAGAGAGAGAGAGGGAGAGAGAGAGGGAGAGAGAGGGAGGAGCAAGAGAGAGAGAGAGAGAGAGAGAGAGGGGAGAGAGAGAGGAGAGAGAGAGAGAGAGAGGGGAGAGAGAGAGGGAGAGAGAGGAGGAGCAAGAGAGAGAGAGAGAGAGAGAGGGAGAGAGAGAGAGGAGGAGAGGAGAGGAGAGAGAGAGAGGGAGAGAGAGAGGGGAGAGAGAGAGGAGGAGAGAGAGAGAGGGAGAGAGGAGAGAGGAGAGGGAGAGAGAGAGAGGGGAGAGGAGAGAGAGAGAGTGGGAGAGAGAGGGAGAGAGAGGGAGAGAGAGAGGAGGGAGAGAGAGAGAGATGAGAGAGAGGGAGGGAGAGAGAGGAGAGGAGAGAGAGGCAGAGAGAAAGAGAGAGAGAGGGAGAGAGAGAGAGAGAGAGAGAGGGAGAGAGAGAGGAGGAGAGAGAGAGAGAGGAGAGAGAGGGAGGGAGAGAGAGAGGAGAGAGAGAGAGGCAGAGAGAAAGAGAGAGAGAGGGAGAGAGGAGAGGGAGGAGAGAGAGAGAGGGAGAGAGAGAGGAGGAGCAAGAGAGAGAGGCAGAGAGAAAGAGAGAGAGAGGAGAGAGAGAGGGAGAGAGAGAGAGAGTAGAGAGAGAGAGAAAATAAAGGTTAAAAGATTAGATTAAAAAAACAGTGGCTAGTAGAATCAAGGAGGCTCAACTTAAAATGTTTTTGTAATGGGTGGGCCATTAGGCTGGGTAAGGGCTGAAACTATTGAGCAGCAACTAAAAGACAATGAAACAGAAACCAATAAGCTGGCCACTTTATCAGAAATGCACATGGGAGGTGTTTCTAATAAATGGCCAGTGTATATTCTGGAAAACTACAATCACAGAGCATGGTCAGCCAGGCTCTACTACAGCTGTGCGTGTGTGTGTAAGTAGTGTGTGTGTGTATGTTTTTGTAAAGTGTGGGTATGTGTGTGTGTGTGTGTTGTAGTCACTGAAAGAATTTTCCATTTGTATCCCACTTATTCCCCATCCAGTCACTCACACACACTCACACACACACACACACAATCAACACACTCAGATTGATGTATAGACACACACACACACACACGTCTGTTACTCAGGCCTAGGTGGAAGTTGAATGTTTGCCAAGGTCCACACTTATCCATCATTTTTATGGCGGATCTCCGTCTCTGAGGAGATCAAGAGTGATCTGGAACGTGTGTGTGTGTGTGTGTGTGTGTGTGAGTGTGTGCATGTGTGTGTTGAGCCAGCGTCACTCTTACTGACTCTGCACAGAATACACAGCAACAGTTCTACAGTGTGCACTATTACAGTATCATTACTTATCTAGAACCAACTGAAACCTGCTTACAACAGCTCTACACTCAGGGACGTAACTAGAATGTATCTTGAAACCTGCTCAAGGGAACCTCAGGTTAAAATACTGGTCTTCCATGACCTTCTGATCAGGGGTTCTTGCTCAGTTCACCTGGTCAGACTCATCATCCTCGGATAACTCAGAACTCATCATGCGTCAGTCTCATTATTTTAGCCAGTTCACGATAGATAGCACGACAGGTAGCACGACAGGTAGCACGACAGCTAGCACGACAGGTAGCACGACAGGTATCACGACAGGTAGCACGACAGCTAGCACGACAGCTAGCACGACAGGTAGCACGACAGCTAGCACGACAGGTAGCACGACAGCTAGCACGACAGCTAGCACGACAGCTAGCAAGACAGGTCTCCTTTAATTCAGTGACATTAGATTTGTCTACGTTTAAAAGTTAAAGGGCACATGTCCTGCATTTTTCTAGAATTGTGTTCTTGTACACATTTTGTCCATATTCACACTTCTGTCTCTTAAATCTTTACAATCAAACGGGAGAAGCCCTTGAGATGGATGTATATGGAAATTAGCTTGGACTGATTGGTGGTAGATTGGCTGCACCTCGTTCAGAAGGCGCTCCTGCCTAAATGAAAGTAAGGTAGCCTGAGTAGGCGCCTCTGTCTGGTGTTTGTGATGTCACCAAAACAGCTCAACTTCCATCTGTGGGTTGGAAGGTGCAATTTGTACTCTTTCTTTGTACTGAATTTGCTGCATTTGAATCCTAAGGTAACACACGCACACACACACACACACACACACACACACACACACACACAAGCGCACACATGTACAGCATATGTCCATCCTCAGTCCATGACATTGCTATGGCGATGACCCCACACTTAACATCAACAAGGCCTAATTGTTTGCTGAGCCACACCAGCCCAGCTGTGTTTGAGTGTAAACTCACACATACGCACACCCACAGCAGTTTGCAAGGACTTGCAGCAGTTTGAGTGAGTGTGAGTGTGTGAGTGTGAGTGTGTGTGTTTACAGTGCAGGATGATAAAGAGGTGCAGTGTTTCTGAAACCTGGCTGAGAGCGGATTCCTGCATCATCATCGTCTAAACAGTTCGGCACTAAATAATAATAATAATGATAATATTGTGCATTAATGCATGTGGCAGCTTTCCACCGTCTCCACCGTTTCTAGACAAGAAAGCTTCTCACAGCGGGTCCCACTGTGTGTGTACATGGTAATCACCTCCACCTTAAAACAGGCCTGGCTGCAGGTGCACCTTGGGTCAGGGCCGAGGACCGGAACGACCCATTCTGCTCTGTGACGATACCCTTGAGCAAGGTACCGTCCCCGTCTCTGCTCCCCGGGCGCTTTCATAGCTGCCCCCTGCTGCACGGTGTGTGCATGGGTTAAATGAAGAGGTCCAGTTTCGTTGTGGTTCACCGTGTGCTGTGCTGTGACCTCGCAGTGACAAGAATAGTCACTTTCACTTTAGGTTAAGAAAACTCCACCGTATTCCACTGCAGGGACATTTTTTAAGGTGGACTGAGTCTGTCCAGCCCAAAAGTTCTATTTTGCTGTTCTGCTTTAAAACATCTATTTGAAAAAAATACAAATCTGCCCCTTTCTCCAGGGACAAACATATTTAAGGTACCACTGAAGGAACCCTAACCCTACACTTTTTGAGTCTTTTTTTACACTTTTTGAGCCTTTTTCAAAGGCGTAGCTGACGAGCCCCATCGATTGATACTAAAAGTCAAAAATTCTTTTTACTTTAATTTTCTGTTCCACCTTAAATAGCATTTAATTATTTAACTATCGACATTATTAATTATTTTTTAGGGAGCTGCACTAATAGCACAGGTCTACAGATGGGGCATGGAGTTGCATCTTGTTTCACATCAGAGCCACGCCTAGTCAGAAACTCACCCTCTGATTGGTCAACTCAACCACAACAATTGTCCAACATCTAGACATGGATCAATAATCCCAGAAGACATTCAGTGTTAGTCTTCAAAAAAATTAATACGATCACACCGGAGACTTAACTGCTACGTCACAGCGCCCCCTCCAGGGGACATTTTCCCAGAAGACGTTGAATGTTGGGTTCATCATTACAGGTTTGTTATAAATCCCCAAAAAGACACAGCTTCTGAAAGGGTTACGATCACATCAGCGATCTGACTGGAACAGCATAGCGCCCCCTTCTGGACAGGGAAGAAGGGAAGCATGTCTCTAGTGTTCAATGTTCCTTGGACATTAGGTCTGACATTATCCATCTTGGATGCTCAGAAACTAAATTCATCCTCAAACTCAAGTGAAGGGCTTTGTTACATCTAACAGACTCACGTATGTGGTTTCTCACACAATGCTATCTAGAACACTGGTATTTTTGCAATGCAAGTACAAATCACACAAAACGAAAAACGTCAGGTTGGGACTTGCTAGTACGTCAGATTCATTCATTCTGTCCTGGTTAGAGTCGTGAGCGGTGCTGGAGTGAAGGCGGGGACACACCCTGGGCAGGTCACCAGTCCACTGCAGGACAGATACATACACACTCACACTCAGCGTCAACCTGGAATGATAAACCCAACACTGAACATCTTCTGGAAAAATTCTGCTTCTGCACCTGTGATGTCTTTGGACGGTGGGAGGAATCCAGAGCTCCCATAGGAAATACACACGGACGCACGGAGAAACCGTCCCACCCCTAACATGTCAACCCATCCTCGTCCCGCCCCCTATTATGTCCATTTGAATTAGATTAGTACCGTCCAGCACTATCAGCTAGAGGGACTCAACTTTAAACATATCAGCAAAGTATAAATCACCTCCTGAACGTCTTTTTCTGGGAGATCTAACGCAGAAAGCTGACTCCGTGTGAGACGTAGAGCAGAAATGTGCCTTCAGCTGAAGACAAAGTTGTTTGGGAGCGTCTCTGCGTCTCCAATCTGCTCAATTTACCCCGGAGGCGGAGGTTTGACCCCCATTAGATGTGTGTGGGACCGGCCGTGTGTCCCTGTGTGGACGTTTTCGTAACAAATCACTCAGAAGACGTCCAGCTGCTCTTCATGACATCATTTCCCTCACGCTGGGCGCTCAATTCCCTGTAACCATAATCTCCGACTCCCTCGCTCTTACAAAAAGAGGAAAAAAACAGGCAGTAGAAATAAAAGGATGGCCGTGTGCCTGAAAAGTGCTTTGGGGGCACAAGTCTTCCCTCTGTTACACACACACACACACACACACACACACACATTCTGGGCATGTGTCTGTGGACTTCAAGGCTGACTGCATTAACTCTCAAATCAAGGAAAGAAAGGGAGAAAGGAAAGAAGTGGGGGAGAGTTTGCAGAGGGAGAAATGTTTGGAGGTAAATTAAAGACACATGCTGTAAGGCCGTGCCAGCATCAAAGGCAGAGGAGGGCTCAGTGGACCGTTACAATGTTTCGATTCACTTTATTTCACTTTCATGTTCACGTTCACATTTTTTAAAGGAGTTTCTTCCGAACAGAGCTTGTCATCCCGAAAGAAAGCCCCAAAGCCCATGGACCTGCAAGCTTGAGCACAGTGAGACTCTAGAAAGTCCATTTTGGTTGAAAGTGGTGCTCACCAGAGACTCAATGCATCTGTAGACGAGGACCAAGACCAGGGAGTCTCAGCAGTGAGATATTACCCATAATTCCCTGAGAAAACCGATTAGAGTGGAGGGTTTTATTTACAGCTGCCTGGACTCAGCCTCATAGTCTCACAGTCTCAGTCTCAGGCTCAGAGTCTCAGCCTCATGGTCTCACAGTCTCAGACTCAGACTCTCAGTATCAGTCCCAGTCTCAGTTTCGGTCTCACAGTCTCAGTCTCAGACTCACAGTCTCAGTCTCACAGTCTCAGACTCACAGTCTCAGTCTCACAGTCTCAGTCTCTCAGACTCAGACTCACAATCTCACAGTCTCAGGGTCTCACAGTCTCAGTCTCAGACTCACAGTCTCAGTCTCAGACTCACAGTCTCAGTCTCAGTCTCACAGTCTCAGTCTTACAGTCTCAGACTCACAGTCTCAGACTCTCAGTCTCACACTCTCAGTCTCAGACTCTCAGTCTCACAGTCTCAGACTCTCAGTCTCAGACTCAGATTCACAGTCTCACAGTCTCACAATCTCACAGTCTCAGTCTCAGTCTCAGACTCACGGTCTCACAGTCTCAGACTCATGGTCTCAGTCTCACAGTCTCAGTCTCAGACTCTCAGTTTCAGTCCCAGTCTCAGACTCTCAATTTCAGTCTCAGACTCAGACTCACAGTCTCACAGTCTCAGTCTCTCAGTCTCAGTCTAAGTCTCAGACTCTCAGTCTCACAGTCTCAGACTCTCAGTCTCAGTCTCAGACTCAGACTCACAGTCTCACAATCTCACGGTCTCAGTCTCAGTCTCAGACTCTCAGTTTCAGTCCCAGTCTCAGACTCAGACTTACAATCTCACAGTCTCAGACTCCCAGTCTCACGGTCTCAGTCTCAGACCCACAGTCTCAGTCTCACAGTCTCAGACTCAGACTCACAGTCTCAGTGTTAGACTCAGACTCACAGTCTCAGACTCACGGCCTCACAGTCTCAGTCTCTGAGTCTCAGTCTCAGTCTCACAGTCTCAGTCTCAGACTCACGGTCTCAGTCTCACAGTCACAGTCTCAGACTCACGGCCTCACAGTCTCAGTCTCAGTCTCACAGTCTCAGTCTCAGACTCACGGTCTCAGACTCACAGTCTCAGACTCACAGTCTCAGTCTCAGACTCATAGTCTCACAGTCTCTCAGTCTCAGACTCATAGTCTTAGTCTCAGATTCACAGTCTCACAGTCTCAGACTCACAATCTCACAGTCTCAGACTCCTGGTCTCAGTCTCAGACTCATGGTCACAGACTCTTAGTCTTAGTCTCAGATTCACAGTCTCAGTCTCAGACTCACAGTCTCAGTCTCACAGTCACAGTCTCAGATTCACAGTCTCAGTCTCAGACTCACAGTCTCAGTCTCAGACTCACAGTCTCAGTCTCAGATTCACAGTCTCACAGTCTCACAGTCTCACAGTCCCAGTCTCAAAATCTCACAGTCTCAGACTCACAGTCTGTCTCACAGACTCAGTATCAGTCTCAGAGAAATGCTGGTCACTAAATGTCTATGTAGTAAAGCTATAAACATGTCTTAACTTTGTCCTTTAACCAGCTCTGACTGTCCCGAAAAAAGCCTGAGGTTCTTTCTGCTTGTGGATCTGCACTTTATGGATTCTACTTAATTTCATTTTATTCTATAATCCAGTGGGGTTTATTCTATTTATGCATCTTAACTCCACCAGACTCCACTGCAGGAATATTTTTTAAGGTGGACTGCTTCCATACACCACAGGATTTCTATTTTACAGCTCTGCTTTAAAACTTTAGGCTATAAAGGGTGCAAATATGCCCCGTTTCTCCTGGAATAAACATATTTAGGGTACTTAATTGTATTTTTTAAACTGGTACTTAAACTGGATCATGTTGTGCATTTGACTCTGACATTGCAATCATTATTTTATCACAATAATTAGACTTCAGAGGAAAAGAGACATTGAGTGGCGGGTTTATCTTTAGTCTCCAAAAAGGCTGCAGCTTCTGAAAGGGACAGGATCACACCGGAGCCTTCACTGGAGCAGCATAGTGCCCCCTGCTGGACAAAGAGGAAGAATACGTCTCTAGCATGCAGTGCTCCCAAAATATTTCAGGTAAACTCTAACGTGGAAGTGAAGGGCTTCGATAAAGCCATATGTGGTTTCTTACACAGTGTTATCTAGAACGCTAAACAGATTAGACACAAAGAAGCCTCATAAGCGTGTTATTTTGCTGTGCTTGGATTGCGATTCCCTGTTTTGTGTCAAATTTTATGTTTTGCAGCTGAACACGGTGATGAAAAGAGTACAACAGCCAAAAAAAATATATAATTATGGGACTTTTAATGAATTAAATGTTGTCCAGCACTGTCAGGACACAAGGGAAGATGGAACCACTACAGAACTGATTAAAGAAACACACACACACACACACAGAACGATACTGCTTGTCTTTGGCTCTGTGCCATCAATCCAGATGTTTCTGCTCTGGGGCTGCTCCAGGTAAACCAGTTAACTTTGGGAGAGAACGTCCTCACTGTCTGTGAAACATTAGACACTGGACAAAATGGGATTTTAATCTGTACTTTATGAACTTTATTTGGTTCTTCATTTAGAACACATGAATAAAAGGGCAGTAGTGATGACTTGCCAAATAGAGAGTGCACGTTCAGCTTTTCTGTCTCAGTCCCAGTTTGTGGACAGTTAGTTCTCCTCTCTAATCCCCCCACACAGAAAGGAGCCTTATTTTAAAGCTGTGCACTGATGGTATGGATGAATGTAGGTTCATTATTTGGCAAGCAACACGTCATCAGTCGTTCTTTTATTTTTGTGTTAGAACGTTTCAAAATTAATTATAAATTAATTAATTAAGTTAATTAATTATAAACCATGTATAAACCCTTTACTATCGTAGTCTTACGGTCAACAGCTCAGAGGGTAGAAAAGAGGAGAGGAAGAGAGTGCAGGCAGGTTGGAATGGGTGGAGAAAGTGGTAGTGAGACCAGCTATGTTATATGGGTTGGAGACCGTAGTGAGACCAGCTGTGTTATACGGGTTGGAGACGGTGATGAAAAGACAGGCGGTGGAGCTGGAGGTGTCAGAGTTAAAGATGCTGAGATTTGTGTCGGGAGGGACGAGGGTGGACAGGCCTAGGAACGAGTGCATTAGAGGGACAGATCAGGTTGGACAGTTTGGAGACAAAGTGAGAGAAGTGAGACTGTGTTGGTTTGGACATGTCCAGAGGAGCGACGAGGACTATATCAGGAGGAGGATGTTGAAGATGGAGCTGCCAGGAAAGAGGAGAAGAGGAAGGTAAAGAGAGGGGGACGGTGTGAAAGAGGAAGATACAGAGGACTGGAAGACATGGAGATGGATGATCAACTGCAGAGACACCTAATGGGAGCAGCAAGATAAAACGGAAGAAGTAATAACGTGATTAAGGACTGTTTTTTGAGTAAAAAAAATTGTCCAAACATGAGAAAACATCGTATTCTTTAAAAATCCACACTCAGCAGAAAAAAAGTCTTCTGACGAGCTGATGCCAAACACGTGTGTCTGCCTTTTGTCCTGCCAGGACCTGAAATGCGATCCCTCCAGGGCGCTGCCAGTATGGAGGAATGATTAGATAATGGATGAGCTCTAAATCTGGGGGGCAAGAATGCGCACATGCCTCTAGCATGTGTGATCCATAAACTCATGTAACATTCTCTGTCCATCGCAAATCTTTTATCTTTTATCAGACGTTCACGCAAACACATGGAAGCACTTTGTTTGGGAGCGGGATTTGAAGGAATTGTCAAAAGTTACTATCAAAAGTGAAAAACTAAAAAGGAGATCACATTAGCCTCACAGGCACCTCCTCGTCTCCAGGATCATGAGCAGAATAATCATCATCATCTTCGTTTTCTTGGACCGGATCCCAATGGTTTCAGGGCAACAGCCCAGACTTTCTTTCCTGGAGGAGCTCATCCAGGACGATCCCAAGGTGTTCCCAGGCCATCTGAGATATATAATCTTGAAATTGTCTAGCCTCAGATCTCCTTCAGCTTGGTTGTGCCCAAAACACCGTGACTGGCCATCTACCCTCCTGGAACTTATGTGGGGCAGCGGTGGCCTAGTGGTTAGGGTGTTGGCCACATGATCAGAGGATCGGGGGTTTGAACCCCTTCCCAATGGGTTGCCCTGAGGTACCCTTGAGCAAGGTGCCGTCCCTGTCACTGCTCCCCGGGCGCTTTCAATAGCTGCCCACTGCTGCATGGTGTTGAGTGTGCATGGGTTAAATGCAGAGGTCCAATTTTGTTGTGGTTCACTGTGTGCTGTGCTTTGACCTCGCAATGACAAGGGTTGTCACTTTCACTTTTTTCACTGTGATCTTGGTCAAAAGGCCCCCAAAATGTATAGGTATACTGCTTTGAGTGGGGAAACCAGGAACCAGGCTGGGGATGGGGCCGAGAAACTGGTGACCAGGCAGATCCTACAGGAGAAACAGGGATGTCCTTAAGTGAACCCATCACCTGTGAGAGAAGATATAGTGCTGGGTGGAGGAGCTCTATTTAGGTGGAACTTATGGTGAGAAGGTTTTGCACCTGATTCTTATACTCTGTGTGTGTTGCAGGTTCTCCCTGTGTCTTTGTGGGTTTCCTCTTGGAGCTCCGGTTGCACATCAGGCAGGTTAGAGATGCTTAATTGCCCCCTTAATGTATCTGCCCTGATATGACCCTGAATTACCTCAATTTTGGTAATGCCGAATGCTGAGTGGTTGAAACCACTTTATCTTTAGACTGTCTGTCGTCCTAAAACGTTGCACCACTAACCCTCATGCATATCCTGAACTGCTCTCACATGCTTCTCGGTAAAACCAGACTTCCTCATACAAAACCTCCTCTCTAGGCACCCTGTCATCTGCTTTCTCCAAGTCCACAAAGGCACAATGAAACTCCTGACCTTCTCTGTACTTCTCCATCAACACCCTCAGAGCAAACGTTGTATCTGTAGAGCTCTTTCTCAACATGAAACCACCACACTGCTGTTCACTGATCATCACCTCTTTTCTTAACCTGCTTCCACGACTCTTTCCCAGAACTTCATGGTGAGGCTGATCAGCTTTATCCCTCTATAGTTACTACAGCTTTGTTCATCACCCTTAGAAATCAGTACCTTACATCCATCTTGCTAATCCGCTGCACTTCCTGGTTCAGTATCCTTACATCATCCAATTTTCTCTCTCTCTCATTTTCTTCATTCATCAGTCCCTCAGAGTAAACTAGAAGCCAAGAGGCCTAGTTTTTAGGGATTAGGGAACGGAAGGTTGTGGGTTTGAATCCTAGATCAGTAGGTTGCCTTGAGGTTCCCTTGATCAAGGGTACATTCTCATCACTGCTACCCAGGTGCTTTAAATAGGTTGCAATCCATTGTGTCCCACTCACAATGACAATTAGTCACTTTCTCTTCACTTGTGAGTATATTTCCATTTCTACCCTTCATTGCCCTGACCTGCTGCACATCTTTCCCAGCTATTAATCTTCTTGTACTCCTGTTTACGTTCTTCATCTCTCTGACTATCCCACTTCTTCTTCACCTCGTCCTCTTCTGTATACACTCCTGGACTTCTTGGTTCCACCACCAGGTTTCCTTCTCCTCCTTCTTCCTTCCATATGTCACACCAAGTACATTTCTAGCCGTCTGCCTGATCACTTCTGCAGTAATTTCCCAGCAATCCGGTAGTTCAACACCTCCCAGTGCCCGTGTTCACTCCTGCCTGAATTCCACCTTGCAGTCCTCCTCCTTCAGCTTCCACCACTTGATCCTCCACTCTGCCCTCACTTTCCTCCTCTTCTTGACCTCCACTCTTCCTCTTGTCATCCTACAGACCACCATCTTATGCTGTTAAACTACACTCTCCCCTGCCACTATCTACCCATCACCTCCTCATCACCTCCGTTCCTTCACCAACATGTCCATTAAAATCTGCACCAATCATCACTCTCTCTCCCCTGGGTACACTCTCTATCACTTCATCTAATCACTCCACAGTTCTTCTTTCTCCTCCATCTCACAACCAACTTGTGGGGCAGAAGCACTAACAACATTCATCATCACACCTTCAACTTCCAGCTTCAAACTCATCACCCTCCCTGACACCCTCTTCACCTCCAAAACACTCTCCACATACTCTTCCTTCAGGATAACTCCTCCCCCATTCTTCCTTCCATCCACACCATGGTAGAACAGTTTAAACCCTCCTCCAATACACCTGCTCTTACTACCCTTCCATCTAGTCTCTCTCACATAAAAGGGCACCCAACAGGCATCAAGCAGGTTTCATATCTGGACCAAAGTCCAAACCTTGTTGTGTGGAAAGTGCTGTGACCCGGATGTGATCGGCAGCAATTTGGGGTTATAATCTTTGTTTTCACTGCACCAACACTGTTTAGATCTCTTGCTTTGTCCATTTCTGGAAGAAAATAAAACTCTGTCTCACCTCATTCCAACATGTGTTTTGGGGACAAAGCGTTGTTTGGCAAAGAGTTAGGTTGGTGGGGTGGAGGTTCCTCCTATTGAAACATCCTGTAATGTGGGGTCACTGATCAGTGTAAACCACACACACTTCAAGATTATAAAGAGCAGGGTGTGGAGTGTGGACAGTACAGACATTTAACCCTTCTGATGGCGTCCAAGGCTTTACAGGAGACTCCACAGGTCTGACATCTGTAAGGCTTGGCTTTTATGGACTGGTAACCTTTGCCTGGCATCAGGGAGTCCATGTCCATGAAGTACTATGGGACAAAGAATTATCTAGAGCAACTTCCATCTCCTAATTACAGGGACAGTCTCCCTAGAGCAACTTGGGGTTCAGGTTCTTGCTGAGGAACCCAACAATGGTGGTGCTGGAGGTGGTATTTGAACCTGTAACCATGTGAGTGAGGTGAATATCCCTCCACTAGACCACCAACACAAAGTTTAAGCTTTACAATTACGGGACTGAACCTAAGGAGAGAAGACTGGACTATACAGGGTCCAAGGTCATCGTTTAGGACCCCCATGATATCAGGAGACCCTCTGTGATGGCCAGGAACCTCAAAACTGGACTTGCCAGCGAGGCAGCGAGGCAGTGAGGACCTGGCCATGTAAATGTTGGAGTGGTATAATGCCAGGAATGCTTTGAACTCCCCACAACTGCCTGCTATAAGAGTTTAGGAACTCTTTAATGTTGAAAGTGTGTGTATGTTACAATAAAACACACACTTGAACCACACACTGCACAGCACACTCCTCTCTCACACGTAATCACTCCGCACCACTGCAAATCACCAGCAGCGCTTGTGTAAATAGGTCAGAGTGTTTGTGGAGCACTGGAGCTCATTTACTGTTGGACATAAAGTTCAAGCAACAAAAGCCCAATGAAAATACACACACACACACACACACACGCACACACGCGCGCGCACACACACGCGCGCATGCGCACACACACACACACACACACGCACGCGCACACACACACACACACACGCACACACACGCGCGAACACACACACACATGCGCACGCGCGCATGCGCACCCACACACACACACACACGCACACACACACACACACACGCACACACACACACACTCCCTTCACCTTCAACTCTTGCTTCTTTATTGCTCATTAAAAGGTTTGAAGCTGATAGTAGAGTCTGTAGTTG
>CM029375.1:28264580-28272080 GCA_017165825.1 Hepsetus odoe
TTTTTTTTTTTACCATGTTTCACAATCATCTAATGTAGTCCCACTTGTCTTTATATGTCCTATGCAAGATTCACATTCTGCAGTATAGCATTCCACTCTGTCAGAAGGAATATAAATTCAGTTCTGGCTTATTGCCTCTGTTTTGCACATAGTGGCTTCTTCTTCATTATGAGCTTGTCAGCTGTTTCTGTGTGTTGCGTTTGTGTGTCAGATCGCTCTTGGCTCCAGGAGAAGGTGAAGGTGGAGAAGCTACAGCAGAAGATCCAGCTGGCCCTACAGCACGTTCTGCAGAAGAACCACAGAGAGGACGGCATACTCACAAAGGTACACGCACACTCAGACTGCATTACACATCGCAAGGCAACGGCATGCCTATACAGCTGTATGCTCACATGAACATGAGGAAGAGAAGCGATAATAGTACACTATTAAAGGCACCATAAGGGCACAGGATTTGAAAGTGTGAAGACATTTTAACAGTAAATGTGTGTAACATTGGAAAATGACTTCTTTATTGTGTGAAGAAAAACACTTATCTCATACTACTTATTGCATTTGGGTTTTTAGGAGGTAATCCACACTTTTCATTATTCAGTTCAATATAATCCAGAGTGTTTCTCAATCAATTACATTTTCCAATACAGCAAAAACAGCCACTGTAAATGTGGCTAAATCTCAAGGTTGTTTTGTACAGAACAATGTGCTGTCCTGGTACCCACAAGGTGCAAATATTATTAAAGTACCCTCAGGGATACAACTTGGCCCTTAAGGTCCAAGGTCCCTTTAATGGGTTTTCATGGTAAAGCATGACCACTTTCCCAGGAGAAAGGGGTTTAACTGTACTTTGACAATTATAACAGAAAAATAAGGTAAAAAGCTGTGTAGAAAAAAAGCGCGTCGGAGCAAATTAAATTATATACCTACAATTTAACCTCTCACAATTGTTGACACCATGTGTAAGGTTGTTGTTTTTTTTCTGGATATATATATATCATTTATAGTTTAATCTGTTAAAATTGTATATGATTTGACAGTTTGATCATTAGTTAATGTGTATAAAAAGAGGGCCCACCTGGGCTTAAGAGTTTAAAAATGCCATAAGTGTGTAACCCTGTGTGGGGGTCAGATTTGCGAGAGGGAGGGAGGAGCTGAGCCAGTTCTCCCTCCTCTTCCTCCCCTCTCCATCTCTTCTCCTATTGAATCAGAGTAACAAACCTGTCTGTGTCTCTCTACTTCTTTTCCTCCTCTCTCCCTCCCCCTCTGTCTCTCACATTCCTTTCCTTCTCCATCTCTTGCTTTTTTTTCTCTCTCCCTTGCCATTTTTCTTTCCTCCCTTTCTTTCCCCCTTGCCCCCCCCCTCTCCCCCGTGTCTCTCTCTCTGCAGTTGATATGCAAAGTGTCGACACTGCGAGCGCTGTGCAGCAGGCATACAGAGAAGCTGACTGCTTTCAAAGCAATATACCCAGACATTGTGCGTACCCACTTCCCCCCGTTATACAAGGAGTTATTTGGATCGGACTTTGAGCAGTCCATGCCAGTGGACGGCTAACGACCCCTTCGTCAGGCCCTCCAGGGGCAAAAACACCATGGGGAATGTCGAGCATGAATCTGAGACACTTTACCAGTGCCCTGCACACATATTTACACACATACACATACACACACACACACACACACGCACACACACACAAAAACACACACACACAAACACACACAGATGCACACACATACCAGGACAGCTAACCTGCTGCACACACAAGTTTCCCGTTTTTTTGTTGTTTTTCCTTTGGGAGGGCGTAAGGCAGAAGCAGCTTTGATTTGAAGGGGTAATTTGTGAGGTTTATCCCCCTCCTTTTTTGATACAGGTGGGATTGAGGGGGCCCAGGGGAGAGGACAAGAAGATGAAGACGCTCGTTTTCTCTCTTTTTCTCTCTTCTTGGCTCAAGCTGAAGCACTCATGCATACCACATCAGAACAGTCCCATGACGATTCCTAATGATCAGAAGAAATTGTTTCGATTTGGTTCCAAAAGGAGCAGAACCAACAGTCCAGAGGGCATCCTCCAAAATTAAACCATTCAGTTCCAAAGTCCAGCAAGCAGTTACTGGGATGCCCAGCACAACCGCTGATTCGGTCTGATTTAAAAATCAAATATATAATATTCAGTGTATGATATTCAAAAATATTCAAACACTCGACAAGTTAATTAAGCATTTCTTATTAAGCCTCTCAGTTAAAATGCTGGCGTACCAAGAGAGGTCAAAACCATCACTTTTCTTATGAGTGCAGGGACTGTGACCATACAGTATGCATGTGCAAGGCAAAGCCAGCTCTCCTCTTGTACTGGGAAGGCCTCTGCTCAGAATGCAAACTGGCAATGAAAAGAGATTGGAAGAGGGAAGGCGGGAGAGGGGAGAAGAGGGAGAGAGAGAGAGGGAGGGAGAGAGTGAGAGAGAGAGAGAGGGAGGGGAAGGGAGAGAGAGGGAGCGAGAGAGAGAGGGAGGGAGACAGTGAGAGAGAGAGAGAGGGAGAGAATGTTTGCTGGAGTCTGGCTCAGAACATGTGTATGAGGTCAACACTGTTTGGAAGACGGTGTTTGTATGTGTATATGTACTCTGTGTGTGTGTGTGTTTGTGTGTGTGTGTGTGTGTGTGTGTGTGTGTGTGTGTGTGTGTGCGTGCGTGCGTGCGTGCGTGCGTGTGTGTGTGTGTGTGAACTGAGTGAAGGGAGTGTTTTTCTTTCTCTCTGCAGTTTCTGAATGGATGTCATTTGCGTCTCTCGTGGCCCCAAACTTACATGAGCTCATGGCCCGAAGCTGTGATTACACACACTCTACACACACACTACACACACTCTACACACACACTACACACACACTACACACACAAACACACACTACATACACACTACACACACACTACACACACTCTACACACACTACACACACAAACACACACACTACACACACACTACACACACACTACACACCACACACACACACACACTACACACACACTACAACCACCACACACTACACACACCATACACACACTACACACACACACTACTACCACCACACACACACCACACACACTACACACACACTACACACACACACACACACTACAACCACCACACTACACACACCACACACACTACACACACCATACACACACGACACACACCACACACACTACACACAAACTACACACACCACACACACACACAACCACCACACTACACACACCACACACACTACACACACACACACTACACACACACACACACACTACAACCACCACACTACACACACCACACACACCATACACACACTACACACAAACTACACACACACACCATACACACTACAACCACCACACACACACTACACACACCACACACACAAACTACACACACACACACACTACAACCACCACACTACACACACCACACACACACCATACACACACACACCACACACACTACAACCACCACACACACACTACACACACCACACACACTACACACATACTACACACACACTACACACACTACAACCACCACACACACACTACACACACCACACACACTACACACACCATACACACACACACACACACAGAGTACATATACACACCACACACACATTACACTCACCACACACACACTACACACACACTACACACACACTACATTCACACTGTAGCATTAAATTACATTTACATTTACAGCGTTTAGCAGACTTATCCAGTCACTCTTATCCAGAGTGTCCTCCATGTCCTGATTACAGGGACAGTCCCCCCTGGAGACACTCAGGGTTCAGGGTCTCAAGGACCCAGTGGTGGTAGTGCTGGAGGTGGGATTTGAACCTGGGACCTCTTGAGTCATAGGTCCATAGACAAGTACCCCCAACTAGACCACCACTAGGTCTACCACCACTAGACCACCACCCTACACACACACCAGACGCACTACACACCACACACACTACACACACACTCACACACCACACACACTACACATACTACACACACCACACCACACCCCACACTCAACATCACACACCACACTTAACACCTCAGGAGCCACTTAATCCCTAACGGGCTGTGGTGATCTAGTGTTTATGGACTCCAGGATCAGAAGGTCGTGGGTTCAAATTCCAGACCAGTAGGTTGCCCTGAGGTAGCCAGCAGCATGGTACCGTCCCTGTCACTGCTCCCTGGGTGCTTTAAATAGCTGCCCCCTGGT
The DNA here is from genome assembly GCA_017165825.1 of Hepsetus odoe. Classification (NCBI taxonomy): domain Eukaryota; kingdom Metazoa; phylum Chordata; class Actinopteri; order Characiformes; family Hepsetidae; genus Hepsetus; species Hepsetus odoe. Next base: position 28,268,829 of record CM029375.1, read on the forward strand.
GCATGGTGTGACAGGGTAAAATGCAGAGGCCGCATTTCGAACAGTTTTGTGTCACTTTCACTTGACTTTCCAACTTTAATCTCTAACCCCATCTTTCCAGATTAATCCCGATCCCACAGTCAGTGTGGCTCAATGGTAAACACCCAGACTTAATCTGCAGTCTGCCCATAAACTGGTCCTATAATACAGTGGTCCCCTACCGCCAGGCTGCGGACCGGTACCAGACTGTGGGTCATTTGGTACCGGGCCGCACAGAAATACTGATTCAAAATCATTTATTGATTATCAGAGTCCAAAAGACTTTTTTATTTAGAACAACTGCTCGTCTCGGTCACGTGATATGGCACATCAAAAATCAAGCCCACAAGCTCGCGAACACGAGTAAAACACAAACGTATTTTTACACGTTTAAACACTAAACCAACACTTGTTTACTAGTCAGCTGAGTTTCACCAGCTGTTTTAATAATTATTTGGATATTTTAGGTAAGGGTGATGAAGTGCTAACCCTCTCCAGCGCCTTTAGTGAACATGTCTTCATGCCAGCAGTGCAGACATGTGATCACGAGGCCCAGACTGCTCAGGTATGTGCAGGTTTAGAAGTTCAGCAAAAGATCTTCCTAAAAAAGCTCCAGTGGAACAAATTTATCCCCCGCACCTGTAGGCCTGCGACGCTGCCAAATCCTGCCGGTGGAATAAGGCCTTGTGGAGCATTAAATTAGCCACGCTACTGCAGGGAGGAATCGCTGCTGTCTGCCTCTAGGTAGATGATCTACAGACTGTCTGATCTCCTGCTGGTGACCACTGTTGATGTCTTTCAGAGGACACACAAGGACATGCATGCACACAACATGAATATAAACATAAAACTACTTTTTACGAACATGGAGGCTAATTAGACCCAAACGTACAGCAATATTGTCCAGCTATCTGACTGGTAAATGAATTCTTCTCTAATCAGATCCTCAAAATCAAAACAAAATCCCCCATAACTATTCCCAGTATTTGCTCACTTTACTGAGCGGGTTTGGTGTGAAAAGGTTTGGATTTCTCTCCAGTGTTGGTGAACGGAACAGGACGTCCCAAATCTGTGTATTTTCTGTCCCCCAGTGAAGCTCCACGTGTCTCTGAGTGTCTCTGTGGGACGGTGATAGTCCATCTGAACTAAATCACTTTTCTTTGATGCCGTATACCTTCATTATGATTCAGTTTCAGTAAAATAATGATTGTTGGAGATTGTTGAATGATTGTTGTTAACCCTAGGATGAAGGTGTTTATAGTGGAGAATGATGGTGTTTGATGGAGAATGATGGTGTTTAATGGAGAATGATGGTGTTTATAGTGGAGAATGATGGTGTTTAATGGAGAATGATGGTGTTTAATGGAGAATGATGGTGTTTATAGTGGAGAATGATGGTGTTTATAGTGGAGAATGATGGTGTTTATAGTGGAGAATGATGGTGTTTATAGTGGAGAATGATGGTGTTTGATGGAGAATGATGGTGTTTATGGTGGAGAATGATGGTGTTTATAGTGGAGAATGATGGTGTTTGGTGGTGAAGGATGGTGTTTATAGTAGAGCATGATGGTGTTTAATGGAGAATGATGGTCTTTGGTGGAGAATGATGGTGTTTAATGGAGAATGATGGTCTTTGGTGGAGAATGGTGGTATTTGAGTGGAAAAAGAAGGTGCTTGTGTGGAGAAATATGGTGTTTGTGGTAGAGAATGATAAATGAGAATGCTGGTGTTTTTGTGGAGAACGATAGTGTTAAATGAAGGTGTTTGATGGATAATGATGGTATTTGGGAGAGAATGATGGTGTTTGGTGGAGAATGATGGTGTTTGAGGGGAAAATTATGTTTTTATAGTGGAGCATGATGGTGTTTGATGGAAGATGATGACGTTTGGTGACAAATTATGTTTGCTAGAGAATAACAGTGGAATAACAGTGTTGGGAAATATTTAAGGATGATATTTGTTGGAGAATGATGGTGTTTGGCAATGTTTGAGAATAATGTTCTTTTCTGGAGAACACTGTGTTGGTGTGTACCTGCCCTGTGGGACTTTGGTCTGTTTCTTCACTGATGTCACTAGTGTGGGATTATTATTGTAATTACTAATGCGAGACCCTGCTCCATGTGGGACCTGCTTTTGAAAGTTCTAGCTCATACTGTCCACCCAAGGACCATAAAGCTCCTTTACATGGAAGGGAAAGAGACCCAGGTTATCTGTATACCAAACACATTTCGAAAACCTCCAGGAATCAGGCTCGGCTGAAGATTTCTTGCTTCCACATCATGCTCTTTGCCTGACTATGCGGCTGTGCAAGCAGATCAGTGAGGAGGTCAGCGTGGAGAGACAGAGGAAAACGTTCAGCATATCACTGTGGTTTCCAGCAGTGCCAACATCAACACAGCGTCAGACAAGAATCCTCATTTGGCAAAGCAGATGTGACACACCAAGAAATCCAGATTGAAGGCTTCCTTTGCAAGATAATGTCATCGATTCCACACATTAATAACCAGCCTCTCATCCTCCAAAAGTCCATCATCAGCCATACATGGACTCTGCTTCCTTGGATGTCTTTCAAAGACCTTGGTGCAGCAGAGGGATCTTGTTATGGATCTGTTTGTAAGTAAATGTTTTTGCGCAACGTGACCAAACTGGGTCAAGAATGAAAAAGTGGGGCCTTTTCTCTTCCTGAGAGGATAAAGAGCAAACTGCTTCTCGACGTTACACACTCTACCCCTACGTGGAAACTTGGACCTGGTCTTTATGGCCTGCAGCAAGAGCTGGGTTTCGAGTGATCTGGACTTCAGCAGCGTTTCCCCTTTTTCTTTCTACGTGTCCCTCGTTCCACTGTTCTCCACTCTAGTTGGCAGAGGGTCTTGCCGTAAGAGGCCAGGGGGGAAGTGCAGCGACTGCAGAGTTAAACTTCAGCAGAACAGGAGAGCAGGGATCCCTGAGGTTCTCCTGAGAAAGAAAACTTGGCCTCAGGTTAGGAGTGCAGGAGTCGTCCTTCTTCCTTCTTCCATCTGCAGAACAGACTCCTTCCTTTGAACACTTTTGAGTTAATCCTCCATCATTTTTATTTTCCATCACCTTCCCAACATCCAGACCTGTTTCAGACTAAATGGAAAAGTGAAAGTGACTATACTGTTCTCATGAAACAAAGAACAGCACACAGTGAACCACAAGGAAATTCAACCTCTGCTTTTTAGCCACACACACCGTGCAGCAGGGGGCAGCTAT